>JACXGJ010009459.1:0-24239 GCA_016801105.1 Esox niger
ATGTTGAGTGTTTTACCACAGTGGTGTGGTTTATTTTGGTTGTTAGCCGTAGGCTATACGTGTCACCCGGTCAGTGTCTGGTTTATGTTTGTATGTTTGTTACTTTGTTCATCCTTCAATTAAAACAATGGATAACTACCTCCATACCATCTCTGCGCCTGTGTCCTTCCACCAATTCTACCAGATTCTTGACAGTATCAGCGAGGGTTAAGTTTAGGGTTAGGATTAGTTTTAGGGCTGGAGACAATAGGATTTTTTATGAGAATACATCTTTCCCACAAGAAAGTCCTGACAACTAAAGTAAAACAAGTGTGTGTGTATGCACAGTTTTCCATCCTGACATACAATGTGGCAATCAGACAGTAGAGTACGCCTACCAAACACAAAGTTGAAACAAACGACCACAGATACACAACATTGCCCACAGACACCACTAACACACACACAAATACACAATATTACACAAAGAAAACACGTCTACAGCGGTTGCTGGTGTGTGTGTGTGTGTGTATGTGTGTAAGGTATTATGGCCTTTAAGCTGGGGAAAGAGGACCCAGTGGAAAGACTGATGTAGTTCTGTATAAGGAAGTGAGAGAGGAGTTGAAACTAGAGAAGTGTGGGATTCCTTGATAGGACTTGGTCAGTCAAATGCTAAAGACGAAATCCACATTTATTTACCTTTTATTGCAATACCAATTAACACATGTGTGTTTATCCAAATCATTTGCAACATATTTTAATTGGGCACTTATGTTCCTGAGACAATCAAATCTTCTCCAACAGAGAAAACCCTGAGATAAATCTAGAATAAAAAAAAGTATTTTTGTGTGTGACCAAAGGAGTATCAGGTTCATAAATGAAGTGTGATTCACAGAGATGTGCAAAAAAGTGTTGTGTATATTTATCCTGTGTGTGTAACCCCTTAGTTGTCCAGACTCATAAGCAGAGCCGTTCCTCTCTTGATCCAGTGGTCAAAAGGCACCGCTCCAGATTTGAGGTCCACCCCCACCACAAATGAGGCTCGGCCAACATCCCCTGAACGCACTGGGAAGTAGTAGCATGGACACAGGTACATACCTGTATAGACACACACATTTCAAAGACTTTAATTGATTCTGAAATTATATTAAATATAAAGGGGATTCAACAATCAAACAGAGCTCCTCCAGATATTGAGTATTCCCATGACCTCTGACACAGAGCGGTACCTCAATAGCTGCCCTTCCCCTGACTTACGTAGACCTGCAAGTTAAAGGTCATGTACAATGAGCCAGGGAATGTGGCCACAACTCCACTAAATGTGTTTTCCATAAACATACACACACGAGATCTTGTATTTGTTTAAACCTTTTGGGGCCTGATTTGTTCCCATTAAAAATCCTATTTAGCCCTGATCTTACCATAAGACAACCTCTAACCTTGGCCCTGATCTTACCATAAAACTACCTCTAACCATATCCCTGATCTTACCAAAAAAAAAACTCTAACCATAGCCCTGATCTTACCATAAAACTACCTTTAACCATAGCCCTGATCTTACCATAAAACAACCTCTAACCATAGCCCTGATCTTACCATAAAACTACCTCTAACCATAGCCCTGATCTTACCATAAAACTACCTCTAACCATAGCCCTGATCTTACCATAAAACTACCTCTAACCATAGCCCTGACCTTACCATAAAACTACCTCTAACCATAGCCCTGATCTTACCATGAGACGACCTCAAACCATAGCCCTGATCTTACCATGAGACAACCTCTAACCATAGCCCTGTCTTACCGTAAGACAACCTCTAACCATAGCCCTGTCTTACCGTAAGACTACCTCTAACCATAGCCCTGATCTTACCATGAGACAACCTCTAACCATAGCCCTGTCTTACCGTAAGACTACCTCTAACCATAGCCCTGATCTTACCATGAGACAACCTCTAACCATAGCCCTGTCTTACCGTAAGACTACCTCTAACCATAGCCCTGATCTTACCATGAGACAACCTCTAACCATAGCCCTGTCTTACCGTAAGACTCCCTCTAACCATAGCCCCGATCTTACCGTAAGACTCCCTCTAACCATAGCCCCGATCTTACCGTAAGACTCCCTCTAACCATAGCCCCGATCTTACCGTAAGACTCCCTCTAACCATAGCCCCGATCTTACCGTAAGACTCCCTCTAACCATATCCCTGATCTTTCTCACAAAACATCCTCACTCTGACCCGCCATACTTCTGAGGACTTCTGGTTCTCAAAAGTAGAGTGAAACACACACACACACACACACACACACACACACAGAATATAGACAGGACACAGACATGACATCACAGGCATTTGGCAGACAGAAAAAGAGAGAGTCAGAGAAACAGAGCTAGAGAGAGACAGAGGAAACATTTTTCTTGTCTTACTTTTGGCTATCTTCTTGCGGTTCTCGACAGGTTTGAAGTGGATGGTGGGGATCGGACAGACCAGCTGCATTGGGTTGGCCTCTACTAGGCAGGAGTTTTTTTTGTCCCAGCCAGCCCCCTCCAAATACAGCCCCCGGATAAACACACCGTCCTGGGGAGGGAGGAGACAGGAGGAGGAACCACCATGAATGAGTTACAGAAATGTCCATTAGTGGGTCCTAGTTTTTATGGGACATGACCCAAAAAAACAACCCTAGCCTATATTAGCTTATATATTAAATAGAGGGGTAGAAATGGTAGAAAAAAGGATGATTTCTATTGGAAACATTTGGACTCACCTTGGGTGGAATGAGGAGGTTGTCGTCAACCGTAGAAACGACGAATTCCCAGGAGAGCGTGTCCACTGACACCTGTGGATACCTCATCCGTGTTAGTCACATGTTCACCCTGCCCCACACAGGCTTCAAAGCATGAATCAGCGGAAATGTGAGCCAAGAGGAACTTAAGATTGAACCCATTAGCATGTAACTTCTGCCTCTTCCTGTGCTCATGCTAACTTGGCATGGTTTCATTTCAACCCTCATCGCAGCAGTGCAGCAGCAGTAGGTCAAACGTGACCGAGTTGGTAGCTGTGGTCCAGGACTGTGTGAGAGCAGACTGCCTTGTGTATGTGTCCAGGGATGTGATGGTCATTTTATATTGACCAAATGAATTGCGTTACATAATATGTTTGAATATAAATAAAAATAAATAATACAACTTATAAATAAATAAATATGTATATAATACTAGGCATGGGGGTGTGTTCCAGGTGGCGCAGCAATCTAAGGCACTAGTTTGTTGCACCAAGCTGACCACCGCAGTCTAGGGTTGATGGGTGATGCATACTGTCCAGCACCAGCTGGGGTGGGGGGGATTGGTGTTTACCGGGGATCTTTCTGGTCTAATTGGGCTCTAGTGACAACCTCAGGTGGCTTGGGAAAAGCTAACTGAAGTCAGTATACACACAAACACAATGTATGGACACAAAATGTCTTTGGGAAGTGTTCAGAGCCCTTCGCTTTTTCCACGTTTAGTTGTCTTAAAGCTATACATAATAATAAAAGTGCGATCAATCTACACACACAAGTATATATAATATCCCACACTTTACAGTCCATGTCAGAGCACCAACCATGCCAAGAAGTCAAAGGAACCCTTTGTAGACCTCAGAGAAAGAATTGTGTCAAGGCATTGATCAGGGAAAGTAACAAAAAGTGATTTCAAAGCACTGAAAGTTCCCAGATGTACACTGGGCTCCACCATTTTGAAATGGAAGAATTTTGGACCCATCAAGACTTCCAAACTAAGTAACCTGTCAAGAAGGGCCTTGAACAGGGCATTCTAACACTATCACAGCATTAGGGATTCTCTGGAGAGATGGGAGAACCTGCCAGAAGGAAAACTTTCCTGCAGAATTCAATCAATCAAGCCTTTATGGTAGAGTGGGAGAACGGAAGCCACTCCTAAGTAAAGGGCTCTGAGAGCATGAAGATGGGCTTAGGCTTGGTCAGACGATGACAAACCTGTCTGATGAAAACAAGATAATACTCATCCGGCTGACCATGCCCACGATCAAGCATAGTGGTGGGAGCATCATGCTATGGGGATGCTTCCAGTGGCAGGGACTGGTCAGGAATTAGGAAAGGATGAACAGAGAAAAATGCAGAAAGTTCCTTGAAGAAAACCAGATTCAGAGCACACAGGACTTCAGACTGGGGGCAAAGATGAATCTTTCAGTATAACAACAACCTGAAGCACACAGCCAAGACAAAGCTGTAGTGGCTTCAAGACAAGTATATCAATGTCCTTGAGTGGCCCAGCCAAACAACAGAATTTTTTAAAAAATTGTGTGTAGATTTATGGCATTTTAAAAACTTTTATTATTATTTATATCCATAACTCAACAAAACGTGGAGAAATGGTTGAAGGGGTTGGAATACTTTCCATCATAAAACGGTGCTTGTCCTTAACGGTTCCAGTTATACAGTAATTGTGTCAGCCGGACGCGTGTCCTCACGTTGTGTTGGCGCGCGGACGACTGCAGGACAGCGGTGAGGAACCCAGTGGGGAAGGTGAAACCAGACAGCCAGAACAGGGTGGGTGGATGGGCTGTTTCTGCCCAGTGGGCGAACTGCTCAACACGCTGGCACAGGTCCCTGGTCCACGATGCCAGCGGCTTCAGAGATGGGTAAGCCTGCCATGAGAGGGGATGGAAAGTTCAGACTGGTGCAGACACTCAGGCTGCAACATGCACGGTACCTGTTAGCTTCCTCTAACCCTGCACTCCGTCAGCCCCTGTGCTGCTGTTATCAAAGGCCTGGTAAACCATCATCCTCACTTCCTGGTTGGCTGCACAGGAACGCCGTTCCAAATGGCATCCTGGTCCCTATATGCTGCACTGTGTGGTTTTTGTGTGTCTGTCTTGTAGCTTCATTTTCTCCTGGCTGAGCCATATACCCCAGCGCTTATTAAGTCCTTACGGGGGGATTCTGTCTTCATTAAAACACGGCCTGTCTTTCTGAGTCACTGATGTAATCTGCCAAAGACAGTACTGTCTTCAGGGAGGGTGTAGATGAAAATAGTGTGTGTGTGTGGGTCATTGAGGGATGTCTATATTTATGTGGATGGGCCTGTGTGTGTGTGCGTGCATGTTGGCCTGTGTATTGAGTTCACTAGGTCATCAGATGGACCATTGGTGCCTAAACAAAGCCAAATGGGGGTAATTGTCTAGTAATAAGTGGAGTAAACCCCTCAGGTCAGCTTTCCTCGCTACAGGCCCCTTTCAAAAACCTACCCAGAGACAGAGACAGTCTACCGCTCTTTCTTTGACCAGGATCGGATGGCCGTTCAGTCTTCAGCTACAACAGACACCTCTCTCTCTGTCCCTCTCTCTCACTCTTCCTCTTGTCTCTCTCCCACTCTTCTTCTTCTTCTGTCTCTCTCTCTCACTCTCCCTCTTCTGTCTCTCCCACTCTTCCTCTTCTGTCTCTCCCACTCTTCCTCTTCTGTCTCTCCCACTCTTCCTCTTCGGTCTCTCTCACTCTTCTTCCTATGTCTCTCTCTCGCTCTAGGCATGAACAAAACACCCTGGTAGAAACCTTTTTCATTCCTTCCTCTGTGCTCTCTCGGTCTTCCTCTCTCTCTCCCTTTCTGTCTATGCTTCATTCACTGGCATGGCAGACTGTCATTATATTTCTGTTCCCTAAGACTCATGGCTTTAATTTTTGCTAGGCTGCCTCCCTTGTCATAGGCCATTTATAACTGTGTGTTTGTGCTAGGCATGCATGCTTTTGAGTCTGTGTGTTTATGTCTTCCCCCCTATAGTCACACACACACACACACACACACACACACACACGCAACAACACACGCACACACGCAACAACACACGCAACAACACACCCACGCCTGCACACAAACTCATCCAGTTTGATCAGATTGCTCAGTGTGACATGGCTGAGATAGATTCTGACAGTCTCCATGTTGGTCTATAAATCAGCAAACTGGACCCAATTCCTGTTGCTCTGATTGACCATTCATCTGTCCACTGAGGCGTTTCAGATGCCTTCTGTTGTCTTCCATCAGGGGAATGGGCCACGTGTACCATCAATAGTTTCTGCTCTGCTCTGCTCGTTGTGTTGTCTTAGGGGAAACACCTGGACTGGTTGTGAAGTTCATGAAATCATCAATCCCCTTCAGATGCATTGACCACTAGAACTTTCCTCTCAAGTGGTATTCTGATCATCAGCTTGATGGCCAGATTGGGTGATATCGATGTGCTCATATAATGGGATGTTGTCTGGAACACTGAATGATTTGCAGATGGTGCCGCCTTATTGATGTAGCTGCCCTTGATTTAACTTCCTGTAGCAGATAAATGGTTTCTGTGTGTCTATGACCTGTTAGGAGCTAGGAGGTGTGCATCTTACCTTCTCCCACAGTGGGGGGACGCGGGCGTCGAGGATGCAGCAGAACGTTTCCTCCAGACTGCTTGACATCACCACCAGACCTTTGACCCCCTTCTCCAGTTCTATCAGAGATGACCTGGACACACACAAACACACATACACACACACACAATACACTTATGTGGACAAAAAGATTCCATATTTTCCCTGACCTACAACCCCAGTCTTAACCCTGACCTATTGCGTGAATCTACTATATTATTATTAAATTAACATAAATACAAATAAAAACTAGGATCTCACACGCACTGCAAAACTACCCTCCAGCAGTACTTTGTTGTTGCACACGCATTTGTGGCTACACACCAGTGACAACACGCCTATCTGAAGTACATCGACTCCTTTGCTCCATCCAGACGGCTCTCAGACGGATTCAGATTGGCTTTATAAACATGAGTTGACAAGGCCGCAGTTACTGAGTGAAAAACATCAACAGCCGCCATGGATAAAATAATAGCAATTATGTCCTTTTAAAGATTAGCATAGGCTTTACAGGATGAAAGAGCTGTGTTGTACCTGATGGTGTGGAGCAGGGTGTTGTATCTCTGGATCTCCTGCAGAAGGACCACGTTCAGGGGTGAAGGGTCGTCGGCCAACAGGGCTCTGGTCCCCTCATAGTCTATCAACATCGGGATCTTCTGGAGCACGTCAGCTGACAGTTCTAAAACCTGACGAGACATGAGGCTATGAATACACTAAGAGCATGCAACGCAGCCATCAAACTGTATCACAACACAAGTGTGAGCCACACAGGAACAGCTCACGAACAGCACGCGTTCAACTAATGAACAGCTCATGAACAGCACGCGTTCAGCTAATGAACAGCTCATGAACAGCACGCGTTCAGTTAATGAACAGCTCATGAACAGCACGCGTTCAGCTAATGAACAGCTCATGAACAGCACGTGTTCAGCTAATGAACAGCTCGCGAACAGCACGCGTCCAGCTAAGGAACAGCTTGCGAACAGCACGTGTTCAGCTAAGGAACAGCTCGCGAACAGCACAAGTTCAGCTAATGAACAGCTCGCAAACAGCACGCGTTCAGCTAATGAACAGCGCGCAAACAGCACACGTTCAGCTAATGAACAGATCACGAACAGATTCATACAAAATGAATGGCTAGTATTATATTACGGACGTCATTATCGTACGTCACCAGCACACCTTGTCTTCTCTGCTGGGCCCGGCTCCTGTCCCGGACGCTGCTCCGCTGGTGACATGGGGCTGCAGGGAGAGCAGGGTGTCGAACAGGGTCTTGGTCTCAGCAATCTGGGAGGCAACGTCAGCGTTGGGATGCTGGCCGAACACCTCTGGGTGCTCGCTGGCCGGGAGCTGGCTGATGTACTCCCTGTAGGAGGACTGGGGACCATCACGGGGGATGTAGTAGGTGGGGAGAGAAGACAGCCTGGAGGAAAGGGGTTACACCGTGTTAAAAACAGACAAAAGAACGGATCTGTGGAAGCAACAGGGCTGGACTCCTCAGAGGGACTGTGATGCCGACTCCGGCCACATGGTGGAGCTCACGGTCTTCAGTCTGTCAGGACTAACCAGGCAGCAGCCGCAGTGCGCTCTGACATTACTGCATCCGCATGTGGGTTTGGGGGGAGGGTTGTGTGTATGTGTGTGTGTGTGTCTCCTCTCTGTGACATTCTCCTGTATAATTCTCTGATACGGAGCAGAATGTATGGTCCCTTCACTGATGGCAAATCTTCCAGGTCCTTACGCAGCAAAGCATCACCCCGAAAACATCCTGCCGCCGGTGGCTTGATTGACCTTTGATATGGGGTTTACACTGATGAATGCAGTGTCTGGATTTCGCCAGACATTACGATGCCCGTTCCACAGCGGTTATGTAGCTAGTAAACCCTTTCTTGATTCCAGGTAGAACCCTTTTTCGTTCCATTAGCGCTAGCTATAGAACGCAATGTGTGTATATGTGTGTATTTGTGTGTGTAACTCTGTACGTCTGCCTCACACTCACTTAAAGAACGGCGTGCTGATGGTGGCCTCACAGAAGTAGTCGTTGATGTAGGTGGTGAGCAGCCGCCGGTCGAAGTCGTCGGTCACATGACCCCCGTAGTTGACCCCGGCGATCAGGTACTTCAGGGCGTCCCAGGGGATCTCCTCGTACTCATCCAGATATATACTCAACAGACTCTCACTCACCTGCAGAAGGGAGGAAGACAAACACCCTCATCTATATGGCCTGTCTGGACTTGGAAAGCGGCCTTCAGCGTGGTCTCAACTGATTCTGACAATCAGGTGTGATGGCACTGGGCTGGCACGAAAACACACAAACACTTCGGCACTAATCGCCAAGCATCATCCAACAAAATATCCAATTAAAGATGAAAGCAAATGCGAGCTGTAACGTAACCGTCCTTTCCCTTTGACTACACTGTGTGAGCGTGTTACCCGGAAGTCCGAGTCGTTGAAGCCGTAAACGATGTTCCAGCCCAGCTGGAGGAACTTCTTCCTCTCCAGGAGAACGCTGTGGAAGAAGCAGAGGGCGAACAGCAGCTTCCTGTAGATGAGCGGGCGGCCACAACGTGTGAACTGGCTATCGGTCACCAGTTGGTACAGCCGCTTCATATTGGACTTCACACCCTGAGGATGAGAGGGAAGGAGAGGGAGAAAGGAGAAAGGGGAGGTGGAGGGTAGAAAGTTGAGAGGCGCAGAGGCAGGTTGCGGTTTGGTTGATGGAGGCTGTTGAGAATTAGTGTGTGTGAGACACACAGTATGTGTTAGGGCTGCCCATAACAAAAAACAATCTGTTGACCGAGAGTCCATGAATGGTTCTTTCAACCAATTCAACCAATTTATTCATTTTAATAAAAGGCCAGGGGTCTGGATAGCTTTAAAAGTCAGCCTTTCCAAAACACAGACCTTCAGAAAGTGCTCTAGATGCAGAAAAATAGGCTGCCAAGACATAGTTTTATTTACCCTTCTTGTATGTCATTATACTGTGAATGGATTTGTTTCTGCTGTAATCCCATTGGCGCGTGTGAAGCACCGGTCTAATTTAGGTTTGGGTTTTACAGAATAGATAACATTGTCTCAGCACACTGTTCGTTGATGTATGATGGTGAAAAATAAACCCTTCGATTTCCACTGTAACCGTTCACCCGGGGATAAATGTCGCATTCTAATGTCCGTTTTTGAGAGCTTGTTTGCGTTTCTGGACAATCTTGAGCCCCACACCCTCTTGGTACTTCTGCAGATAAGCAGAGAGTGCGCGCGGTTTGGAGGACGGGGAAGAGGTTTCCGGTAATTGCTGTGGGTCTATTGAAACGGAAACCGTGGAAGTCGAAAATGAATGTCATGGTCAATGGGCCTGGCATACACTGGCCCTTTTGGAACGCATAACCCAATCCCTTCCAACGCGTAATGGATGGGTCCTGAGGCAGACGGGAAGCAGAACCAGGCGCCGGTTACGACAAATCAATTCCCGACTGTCGTACCGAAATCAGCCGACCGATCGGCCCGGCGACCAAGGAAAATGACGCACGTACCCGGGGAGGCTCGGTGGTCATCTTGATGCCGGCCTGCAGGATGGCGATGGGGAAGTCGGGGTGAGGGGAGGAGCTGAGCCACAGCCTGAAGTCTGGGTGAGGTTGCTCCACTTGCAGCCGCTCCACCAGCTTGTCCAGCTGGGGCATCCAGGACAGAGAGAGGTGGCAGTTAGCCAGAAACACCCAGTGACCTGGGAGGAAGAACAAGGTTAACGGCCAACGTGTCACCAAATGCCTTCCCGGAGGACGGGGACCAAAACAACATGATTTACGATGTTGACATTTCACAGAGGTGTGGCTGGAACGAGAAGAATGATGGCACTGGGAGTAAACGTAAATGGGAAAGAGAGAAAAGGTCCAGAGAAACAATTCCATCAGAGAGAGAGAGAGAGAGAGAGAGAGAGAGAGACAGAGAGAGGACCCTGGCTGATCCTCACCGTTCTTGACTCCGTCTTTGATCATGCGTGTGGCGATGGGGGCTTGACCCTGACCCAGGGAGAGGGCATGGAAGCTCTGCCTCATCCCGGAGGCCTCGGCCAGCTGCAGCAGGGCTCCCGTGGGGTCCACCCCGGGGGACAACACGAAGATCAGGGGAGTCTTGGTGGTCGAGTCCTCCACCACCTGGAGCAGAGCGTCGACAGTATTCACAGAGCCTGTCAGAGGACCATCAGGTCCCCACCACGTATATACAGAGTCAACTCAAAGGTAAAAACTGATCCTGGATCAGCCAGATTGTTGAGGTATGGCTTATGCAACAGTGGATGATTTGTTTAAATGTGCAGGGATCAGAACCTAACGAGGATCTAACCCCGCACGGACCACCTCCACCGCCACGACACGACACGACACGACACAGCATTATAACTCCCACTCCTGGCAGCCATATTGCGCCAGTTGCCGGAGCCGGGAGCGAGGATAAATGTGGCGGAGTGGGAGGTATAAGGTGACAAAGAAAGAGCAGGACAGGGTGGATCAAAAAGACTTAAGTCAGAGTGCCAATCGCAGCCTTTTCACACAATCACACAAACACACACACTGACACGACCCCAAACACACACTTACAGCCTTCATGTCGAGGACGGGTGGCTCTACGAAGCGTGATCCCAGGTTGTTGATGATGAAAGAGTTGACACAGAAAGAGACGCGGTCCAGACGTAGCGAGCGAACAATCAACATCCTCTGGAGCTCATTACAACTGCCTTCCCACTCACCTGGCGGGGCGGGACGGGGGGGAGGGGGCAAGAGAGACAGAAGTGGGGGTGGGGAGAGAAGGGGGAGAGCAACAAGCGAGACAGGCAGAGAATTAGCAGGATGTTTTTAGCAAGAATGAAGAACACTTCTGAAACTTCCTGGCTAAACTCTTGAGTGTTAAAACAACAATGAATCATAATGGCATAAATGGCAAATGGGTTTTCGGATAAACAATGGATTTCAGTGTCGAGCCGAGAGGACAAATGACGGCAGGAACTTCCATGTGATCATATTAATATTGAGCTGAACTTCTTGAGATTTAATTAACATAATGAAATAAAGCAGTGAAAGTGACAGAGGAACACACTGCTACGTGCAAAGCATGAATATTTCTGTACAGTGACAGAGAAACACACCATGACAGATGAACAGAATAATATTCATCATTAATAGCTCAATGAAGAAGAAGAAAAAACTATTATTGTTTAATCTAAATCTTTACTACACACACAAAAGACACTGAAATGTTTTTCACACAAAGGGAAGAACAAGATGGATGAATTCATCAAGACACACACACCAGGAAGCGGAGCCGTTTCAGGCTGAGCGCTGGTGTACCACAGGTTCCAGTCACGTGGGTACTGTTCGAATGAGGCCATGAGGCCATGGAAGTGAGCCAGCTTGTCCAGCTCTGTCACATTGTCCCAGTTAGATTCGGCTAGCCAGCTGGAACACGGGTTCTCCATCTGACTCTCTTTATCTAGAACCTGAGGGAGACAGAAAGAGGGAGGAGGGTTATTGCTTGACATTCCTGATTTATTTACCTTGTGCACCTGTACACACTAATTGTACATCCTTGTTCTAATAAATCTTTTGAGGATAAATAAAGTCTCTTTCATCAGCTAGCCTGTGTGTGTACGTGTGTGTGTTGTCTCACCACTCCTCCTCTGAGGAAGAAGCTATACTCGTCCATGTTGAGTTTTCCAGCCACCTCCAGGATCTTAGCACACATCTGGAAGCTGAAAAGCAGCTTGTGGACCTCAAACAGCCCACGACAGGTGAACCTGGAGAAGAATGTGGATATTCACATGAAGGCATTAGACATTTCGCTTCACACACCAGGGATTAGGCTAGATGGCAAACTCCGACTTTTCGCTGGGATCGGGTGTAGTTGTCCGGCAAATGAAAATATCAACAGTCAAAATGTCTGATGGGAAATACGCCAAATGATAAAATAAATAGATTGATAGCATATTAAATAACCTAATGTTGTTCGACCGGTATAATCTGTTGCCAAGAAAATAGTGAGCATCCGCTCACAATCACACTTCCAGTTAGATACTAGCGCTACTGAGCGTTTGGTCTTGTGTTTAAGCGTGGCACCAGACAGAAAAGCCGCGCAGGGCAGAAACTCCGGCATACTAGTCCAAATGTCAAAGGCGAAGCAGACATCCCTGGGCCAGTTTGAAAAAACAAACAAGCGATGGTTCACCTGAGGCCAACAAAACCACAGAAAAGCTGAGTTATTTTGAAATAGTCTTCCTAACAAACAGTGTTTCAACAGTTAACACGCAAAGGGACAACATTTATCTAAACATTTTAATGCGCATACTTGGGTGTTTGATGCGACAAATAAGCGACTGAAACGCGTTTTTCTGTTAAATAAAACATTAAAGTAGGCTACATTATGGTACATTGTAAAACAATTCTAAATTAGATTTAAACATACTGACATTTAGACGCAAACGAGTTTAAGTAAATGAGCTGCGCCTAAAACTCTCCACAGAGCTTTAAAACGCTGACATCCTACGGAGACAGACATTATTTGTATGGTATTTGTTGAGACGTTTCTAACATTGGCAGCAGATTGGAAACATATTGCACAAAATATGATGCAAAAAGATCATTGTCTATAAAATAATCTGTGTCAAATGATTGCGATCAGGCAGTTATAATAATGGCGACAGCCCTAGTTGTAGGCTACACGCTCAGATCACAAAGATTGTCAAGAGTTCATTCTGCTGACTAATTTGAATAAAAAACCGTTGTTGGATCATAGTGTTGGTGTGTTATTGCTATTTAAAAGCAGGCTATTAAATGGCTATTTATATGTCTAGTAGCTGTTCTATATGGCCGGAATTCTGGAATTTGAACGGCCATATTGGATGTAAAAATAAATGCATGTCATAAACTCTGCCACCCAGAAAAGGACTGTCATCGGTCCAGTACCTGTAAACGGCGTATGTGTGGTGGTCATTCAGGTTGGCGATCCTCTCATCCAGTTTCTGCGAGCGCTGGCTCTTCTCTATGCTGAGGTTGAACAGGTCTATGTAGGCGTCCAGAGAGAACTGATACATGGGGTCGATGCGGCCCATGTCGTTCAACACGAAGAACAGAATGGAGGCCCGCTGGGCGCAGGGACGGTAAGCCTAGAGGACAACACACACACTCAGACACACTGCCTTCAGACAGACAGGCTTTCACTAACAGACAGTAACACTACACTTAGAACGCTGCTACTTTTGTTTTGAATGGTAAATCATTTATAGCTGACAGAGACATACGTGATATACACATGTACATATATATATGATATGTCATTTATTCACCTTCACACACTTTCATGCTGAGTTGGACAATGTCCTCTCCTTCATTGATTTCTGTCCTGCTCCCTCTACCTCTCGATTCCTCCCTCCCTCCACTTCTCCCTCCAGCCATCTGTTCCTCCCTCCATCCACCTCTTCCTCCCTCCACCTCTCCTTGCTCCCTCCACCTCAACCTCCCTCCATGCACCTCTCTACATCAACCTCCCCCCCCCGTTCCTCCCTGCCTCCCTCCACCTGTCCCTCCTCACCTCTCTGGCTGTGTCGATCTTGATCTCGGTCAGTTCGCTGGTCTCCAGCTGTTCCGACACCTCTGTGGCCGTCAGTTTAGACGTCTGCAGTGTGTTCACCAGCTGGACGTCGTCCAGGAGTGACCCCGTCGCCTCATTCAACAGCCTGCAATGCACACACATAAACACATCTTACCGTGACGACACAAGGCTTTTAGTTGTAATGCCGTGTGGTTGGGCTCACTCATCCAAATGTTTAGGACAATCTGAAAAGGACAAAATGACTAGACAAACAGCGGATGATGGAATGTGTTTAGAGTGTGTCTGAAGAATGTGTTTAGTGAGATTTGGAAATCAATATTTACTGTTACCTTAGGATCTCGTCCTCCAGCTCCTGTAGCTTCCTCTTGCCAGAGGCAATGTTGATGACCAGAGAGTCTTTCTGCTCTTCTAACTCCGGACGCTCCTTCCTCACCACAATCCCAAGGAGCTGGGCCTCCAAGCCCTGATACACGCACACACACGCACAAACACACACACATAAGGTCAAAACCTTAACCCCTCATGCCGAAAATGAGAGATGAGCAAACCTGAGAAATGGAGATGAGCATCTCCCTTCATTTGCAAGGATTAGTAAAGCAAAGCAAGGACAGACATTCTGACCTGTTCCTTAACGGCAAAGTTGACGATGGTGGTCTTGGTGGAGATCTCGGGGGTGTAGTGTGGATTGGACAGCTTGGTGGTGATGTAGAACCTGAACTCTGGGCTGTACTCCACTTCCTTATCGCCTAGCTTCAGTAGCAGCCTCCCCCCAACGTGTGTCAGTGACTTGTTGAGGATGGGGGCCAGCGAGGGATCCAGTTCCTCCTGGACGTTCTGCAGCAGCACCGGAGAACCAAACTGAACCGCGTTCTCCAGGACACGCAGGAAGTCCGGCATCTGAAGGTCGATCACTTTCAGACCCTGAGATGACGACAGATGGACAGAAGGACAGATGGAGAGGCAGAAAAAGAGAGTGACGAAGAGTAAATAAACAAACGAAAGCCACTACAAATGATGAAAAGCGTGAAATCAGAAAGCCAGCGAATGAGACCGGCGAAAGTAAACAATGAAAATGAACAAAACGACCCCACAAACCAAGGAAGCAAGCAAATCAAAGACGGCCCAAAAAGGAGGCTGAACAGATTTGGCACAGGCACTCTGATCCTCTATGGCTGCACCACTGCTTGGCTTCAGCCAACGGTTTCCAGGTTCTTCAGACACTGGTGCAAACATGTCACCAAACCTCTATCCTACCACGCGTTGAAGTCCTCATACTCCCTGCTCCCACTGTTTACAGCCTATTTCCTAGTGTCTTCACCAGCACCTGTATGTAGGACTTCTACCTGGTATCACATAAACTGGCTATACCAGACCTGCCTGTACATAGTCATGCTATTGACATGCATCATTGGTGTTCAATATAATAATTGGGTACTTATAACTTGAGTATTGTTATATCTGTGGTATTTGTTGTCTATTACTAACGCTCATGCTTTTAACATTTCATTGCGGGAGAAGTATGTAAGCATTTCACTGTATGACAGAGGACATTTTATTTTGTTTTACGGCGGGCATGACAAGGGAGATTCTATTTCGATTAGGTGCAGCTGAAAGCAGCTGGAGAGGGGAGCGAAAGGTAGAGAATGAACAAGAGTAGAAGAGAGAAACGGGGAGGAGAGAGCGTAAGAGTAGGGGAGAAGCTGTTTCGGCCGTCTTGTCGGAACGATGAGCCATGAAGAGACAGACAGCAGGGGTTAGGGTTGTTCTGTTGTTCTGTCCCTCGCAGGTCTTCACCCGTCCCTTCCAGCCATATCACTCCCTCTCAGGCCGGCTCGTGTATCAAACAGACTGACAGGTTTCGACCCTCTCAGTGGACCTGGGCAGAGGGAAGCTCCAAGTGCATCCAGTTGATAATTCTGCAGATGTAAATTCCTAATCCCTTCCGGTCAACCCATGTATGTCCAATGTAAAGATGTGCCCGTTCTTTGTTTGCTGAAATCCGTACTTTCTAATAAACCGTTAGACGAATCCAGGCACATTCCTTATGTTGACTGACAGCGACTCGGCGCCGTTGGAGGTCCACTTGTCGAAAACCAACTCCGCTGAGATAACATAGTGGGTTTAGGAATCCGGCTAACAGACAAGCAGATGGGAAATAGTGCCTTTTGAATAACACGTTCTACTGAAAGACGAAACTGTCGCTTAAAATGCCACAAGGAGCGAGGGAACACTTTAAACGAGCGTCTGAAGAATGGAGCACAGAAACCGCGGAGCCCGGGAGGACAAGATTATGTATTTTAAACGTCCTTCTTGTTCAGTTGGGTCTGTGAGTGCACGCTTGCTTGTGAGTGTCTGTGCAGAAAGGATCTTATCTGATGAAGTCTACTGGTCTAAACTGAAACAGACAAATGTCAAGACCCGTCTCAAACGGTGGGCCAATGAACTTAATCCACCTCCCTCTCGGTGCTTGGCGGATGGAGTTCTGACAGTCTGACTTCCGTTTTGGTCCAACAGGGCATGAAGGACTGATAAGAGTACAATGAGCGTTGTAGTAGCGGTGTGTGTTATTAAAAATATTTCAGAGGCATTTTGACCTTTCGCTATGGTAAACAACAGCAGCGCGTTAAAGGCCAAAACTCAAGAGGAGAAGCACACAGTTATGTAATATGGAATACGTAGGCCAGGGTACAGCCACCCTGTTCCCGTGGAGCTTCGGGATATGCAGGCTTTATATATAATCCACCTGGAAGACCATATTGACGACTGAGACGATTGATCAGTTCGGCAATTTCCTAAATTCAAACCACCTGGTCTTCCAAGTGGGCCGGAGCTAAATCCTGCATACTCCGGTCCAGAAACAGGGCCGCTGACCCTGACGTTGGGAAACACACAAGCAGACAACACCAGGTCATTAAAGTAGACAGTAGCAGAGAGGTCTGAGAGTCGGGATAGAGTGCGTTTGTGAGACGTGTAGGTGTACGAAGCCGATCGCACCCTCTTCATCTCCATGTTCTTGATCCACTTCAGGGCCTGACCTTGTGGATCCACCATCAGCGGCCATCTTGCAAAAGGAAGAGGAATACCAGTCAGCATGAGGACCAGTGACATTATCAGGCTATCCACATCACCAAATCTCTAGCATCTATGTCTTCGGAGCCCTATCTCAGAGGTCTGGGGGACAGAGATAGGCAAAAGCTTTGTTTGATTAAATTGAACAGTTTTTTGTCTCGTCTAGACTACTGATGTACGCTTACAGATATGAAAACAAGCACAGAGGAAAGAGAGACGAAGAGAGTTGAATACAGATAGTAGAGTCTCTATGGAGTGACTCAGTCAATGTGTGTGTGTGTGTGTGTGTGTGTGTGCGTGTGTGTGTGTATGTAAAGGATGGGGGCTGTAAGGTGTGGTATCCAACCGGTTGCCGCGGGTTACGATAACTCCGTTCTCGGTGGAGAAGGCGTCGGAGGGCAGACCCTGAATGTTCCAGTCCCTCACGACCGTGGGCTTCGACAGGAAAACCGCAAAACTAAACCCTGGAGAACATGGCACTTCAAACTGACGCACCTGACAAAGAGGGGAAGGAGAGGGCAAAAAAAGAGGGAAACTAGGACCACTGCTGAGTATGGAACATAATACCCAAACCTACACAACAACACACAAACTGACTGTGTAATTATTTTATTAGTATTTAAGTCTGGGACCTCTTTCATCCAGATATAGAGCAGCTCATCTCTGTAGTTGGACAGAAAAGGTCCCATGTAGGAGAGGAAGGCAGCAGCCAGTAGACAGTCACCCACCAGGAAGCCCATGTTCTTCTCCAAGCCCTGACACACAATCACAATACAGATTTTTAAAAAGGGACCTTTTAAAAATAATATCATTATAATTGTGTTTTTTTTCCTTCCAAATTAAGTCAATTAAGTGCAGTAAAAGTCAAATAGCTCCTTACATTATACATTAAATAAATCAATTTAACTCAACAGTAAGTGTTAATTTGCTCCAGAAACTCTGTGTTTAACATAGCAAAGAATGTAGACTGGCTTTGCCGCTGTGTACAAATGTCAGAGCAATTGCCTTCCCCACTGAATAACATCAAGGTAAAACAAAATCCATTCATTTCTAATATAAATGACATTTGTGCAAGGTTGTTTTGGATGTTGGAAACATGTTTCATGTAATGAAATAAACAAACAAATGTATGCTAGTAGATATAGTCCCAGCATGCCACGGCATAAATCCAATCTATGTGTGATGTACAATCAGCCTTGCCTAGTGACTAGTGAAATAAAAGCCTGTGATTGACACAAACGTTAATACCCTGGGACCCATCTGAGGTAGACTAGCTGCAGATTATGTGTCTCTAACTCCATTTCAATCCGAGGGTTCATCTCTACATCTCTACACCTGCACCCCAGCTCCCAGAACAGCCCCAAAGAAATCCCTCAACGACGGGATACACAAACAAACTGTAGATAAGCTGCCCTGATCCAGTAATGACTACAGAGTTATTACTAATTCAAAATGGATTGGTTACTACAGGTAAATACATAGAGTTATCACAAATTCAGAATGGACTGGTTAGTACAGGGAAATACATACAGAGTTATCACTAATTCAAAATGGACTGGTTACTACAGGGAGATACATAAAGAGTTATCACTAATTCAAAATGAATTAATTAGTACAGGGAAATACAGAGTTATCACTAGTTCAGAATGGACTGGTTAGTACATGGAAATACTGAGTTATCACTAGTTCAGAATGGACGGGTTACTACAGGGAAATACAGAGTTATCACTAGTTCAGAATGGACTGGTTACTCCAGAGAAATACAGAGTTATCACTAGCTAGGAATGGACTGGTTAGTACAGGGAAATACAGAGTTATCACTAGATCAGAATGGACTGGTTATTACAGGGAAATACCTACAGTATGTTCTCCCATCTATTGATCAGTAGTGAAGTAACAGATCCTGTCTATTCCAGGCTTCAGGATAGATTCCAAACCCCTAAAGACAGACATGGTTCCAAACTAATTTGCTGACTTTGTTTCATGCTTAACAAAAGCCTGGCCACTATGCACAAAAATGAAACACTGGCCAAAAGAAAACGTGCCAAAAATGGGATATAGCTAACGGTTAGAAAGTTATTAAGCTCTAACACCCTGTTGAAACAGGAGTAAATGGTGACAACAATGCAGCTGTTTGGACAGCGCCAGTCGCAGCATAAACTGCACTTGTGGTGCGTCCTTCATGAAGTAATGGTGCCTTTGGCATCAAGAGGGAAGAGGGAATGCCCCATACACAGTGACAAACCCTCAGATATCCATCTTGCAATTACTAAGAGGAAACTCACAGAGGAGGCCAACTCTGATCTCTTATCACTAATTGGTCTTCTGAGCCGTCAAATCAGCTCTGAAAAACACCTGACGTGAAAAGATCTGATGTGAAATAAGCTGATGTGATTGGTCAAAAGAGCAATAAGTGGAAAAAGATCAAAACAATGGTCTTTGTTCTGTTGAACAATTCAAAAGAATACTTCTACGATACCAAAGAATAGGCTACCATTTGCTACTGTTGTTAAAGGCTGAAAATGACAGGAAATAGCAGTTTCGGAACCACCTTGTTAAATAAATGCACAGGATAAATCAGGGTTGTGTGTGTGTGTGTGTGTGTGTGTTATGGTTGAGCCAATGAGCTTCTTGCGAGGTGGGTCCGTACCGCTACGGTCTCTTCCCAGCGGATCCTCTCTCCAGCCAACCCTGACACCAGTTTACCAGCCCGGTCCAGTTTAAGCTCCATGTCTTCCGACTTTCTCCTCAACTCCTCCTTCTGGGTTAACTTCTCATCATACTTCTTCTTCAACTGTTCCAACTTCTCCCCAACCTACACACACACACACACACACACAAACACACACACTGAGTAAGAGACAGAGTAACACCTATACAGTACAGTTCCATACCCACCATAAATGCATGCATACTAAGCAACGCACCCAGCTGTGATTTGACAGCCAGGTGTCCTCGGCGGTCTACACAGCACCTCCTCTTTCTCCTTGTGTGTGGGTGGGTGTGTGTGTATACCTCTCTGAGTTTAGCCTGGGCCTCAGCCAAGGAAGCCTGTTTCTCTGCCAGCTGGGACAAGGCACCGTTCAGCCTGGCTCTCTTGGGCTCCACCACCCTGAAGATACGGCCGTACACCTGCAGGACAGATAGGGAACAGATAAGAAATGCCAAACATGTATAAGCGCTAACACAAATAGTAAGTGCCCGTTATTATAGTGAATAACAATGATGAATGTGAATATCTTGAGGGGGTGGAACAATATTTTCAGGATAGATCTGATCCAATAGCTGGAGGGACAGTCTTTGACTTGCCAAAGTGTTCTCACTGTATATCATTTATCGCTTTTTCTTTCTTTTAATTCACTTACATTTATTTACAGAAGATAACACAATACAACAGAGATAGTGTTGTACTTGTGTACATTATTATTTCAGAGTGTTATTACTATGGAAATGAACTCCGCTTCATTATCCTCCTCGCATTGTTCTGTATTTACTGAAATGCGGCACAACTCTTCCGCTTTGGCAATATTTACAAACGGTTGTCATGCCAAAAAAGCAATCAGAATTTCTCAATGCAAGGGACAAAGAGTGAGTGAGGGAGGGAGACGGGGAGCAGGGAGAAACAGCACCAGCTGGTAGTTGATGGAAACAGGGATAGGTGTCTAATAATTGGTATCTGTGTGTGTCTAGTCTGGAAGGCTCAAATACTGAAACAGCTGCCAGTGGACCAGGATGGGACGCGTGTGTATGTGTGTGTGTGTGTGTGTGGACTATGCATCCGTCGCACCTCCATGGCTCTGACCCACATGCAGAGAGACTTGGCGGCCAGCGAGACCCTTCCTATGATCTCCGGCTGAAAGTCAGGCTGGGTGCAGTACTGGCCGATCTTTTTTAGCACGCGGTCCGAGATGTTGTCCTTGTCGAAGTGGACCAGCTGCTTGATGAAGTTGGCCTCTCCTACATGCCAGAAACCAAAGGCAACCGTCAACACGAGAACCGCCAAAGGCCTACGCTAATTGGCGTTTGAGTCTGTAATTAAAATAAACCTGCCATTTTGAAAGCTACACCCTCCTCCTTCCATGACTTTTGCAAAATGGCCGTATATTACATTGTTCCATTGTCGGAAATCTAAACTGACGAACAGAAACCTATTTAGAAATTATTTTTTACCCTGTTTTCCGACATAATCCGCCAACAGCTTGCGCAATTTAGCGTTGGTACCCAAATGATACCCAGGCGCTAATCACCCCGTCAATGGATTAATGCGCGATACTCCCAGATTAATGAAAACTTAATTAGTCTATTATTGAATTAGAATACAAATGATATAGGCTACTTAGCACATGGGCTACCATTTCTCAGTAGCTGATTCAGCTTATTGTGAAGGCTAATTCATCAAATGTAAATCGAAAATATAAATCTACATTATTTTAGGAGGGAAAGAGAAACTAAATCGCACACACATTCTATGGTCGCTCAGAATTTTCTCTGCTTATTTTACTAAAGATTACTAAAGATGAATATTTTACATGTATTAGGCTAAATTATTATTCACAAAATAAAATTACAACAATCTTTTTCTACTAACTCCTTTCGGTTTTTTGATAACGCATTCATGTCACCTATTGAAAAATCGTATATACCAATAATCTGCACGATAACCCCACCATATCCCCCAGGAAAGACTTGCAAAGACGCGCTTGCACAGCCTATACATTTCAGACCTAAAGCCTTTTTCTAATAACTCTTCTCAGTCTTATTGATGTTACCTATAGAAAAATCTTCTATGCCAGTAATCAATGAGACTAGAGCTATGTATTGGTATTGAAATCATTTTGGAAATAATTTATATGTATTCTTTTTTTTGTATGATGTGACTTTCAATACAAAAACATTATTGTATTTTTCAAATTAATTAACCATTTAAAACAGACAAATTCTGTAATTCATAATTTTGTATACTTCTATACAGTTTGACTACTAGGGACGATTCAGATGCTAATGACACCAAACGGCCTTCGGCTCTGGGGGGTTATAGAGGGTAGAAAAGGCCTGGCGGTTCTAGTGTTAAATAACCATATTATTAGCTCTTTTCAATGGCAGTTTTCAGAAGCTTGCCAACTCTCTGTGCACGTACCGGTCAAGCTCTTCCTCTCCTGGATGTTTAGTGTGTCAGCCCACCCAGGGCAGGAGGGAGGTAAAGACAAAGGCAGTGAGAGATACCTAGGTAGGAACAGAGCGACTCACCCAGCTGTCTCTTGGCCTCTGCCCAGGTGGGCTCGTTGCCTCGCAGGATCATGACAGCCTGCATGACGGTCTCCACCAGGGCCGGCGGACGGCCGTACGACTTGATCTCTGTCATGTCCTTCTTGTTCAGGGATTCCAACGCCTGGGAGGGGGAGACAGGCTTTTTAAGTCCCGCCCACATATCGCCACAGCTACGTGTGGGATGTCTAAACAGCTTACCTTCATGGCCTCCTCCAGGGCAGGCAGAGCTTCATCCAAGTCTCGCTGGGCGTTCTCAGCCAACGACTTGCACTTGATCTCCTCGGCGCCAATCTTCTCACTGTGGGCACTCACAGCCTACACACAAGCAGGGTTTAAGTGACAGGTCACGCCAATATCCAACGTTCCCTCTTAACTGATACCAGCGTGCGCCGCCCACCCTCCAACCCACACCTTCTGCTGCTCGTCGGCTTCTCTCTTCTGCTGGACGATGACGACCAGGTAGTCCTCGCACTGCTTCTGGAAGTCTGCCACTTTCTTCTTGGCGTCCTCCAGCTCGACAGACATGGCCTCAACTTTGCTGCGCGTGTCGTCTATCTTAAACAGACCGCTCCTCAGCTTGGACACCTGCTCCCCGAGCTCATGACGCTTCTCTGCCAGCAACCTTGAAAAAGCAGACAGACAAGCGGCCACAGTGAGTCGGAGAGTGACACGAAGATGGACAGACAGTCAGATGGAGAATGACAGGAACACGGACAGACACAGCTACAGTCAGATGTAGAGTGGCAGACAGACAGATGAATAGTCCGACAGAAAAAGACCTACAGAAAAGACAGGGTGCCTGACACAAAGACAAACCGACAGGCAAGCAGGCAGAGGGAAAGACACTGTATCAAGGAGTGAAGCATTTGGAAAGGCAAGATGACGGCGATGTTGTGAGAGGGCTGTAAAAACCCTTTCATTAGGAGACAGAGATGGTGGTTACTTCTTGAATCCAGAGACCAGCTCCAGGTAGTTAGTTGGAGTGACATAGTTGTGTCTCTTCAGCTCCAGTTTCATCCTCTGGGAGAACTGGGCAACAGACTGGTGCATGATCACAAACATACTGGCCACCTTGGTCTGGATCTAGGAAAACACAATGTCACTACACATATAACTACAACGATGTAGGGCTAAAAATAAACAGCACAACGTCGCCCTAACAAATGAACACATAGTTACAATACGAGGCAACGTTAAACGTTAAAAACATTATACAAATACATGAACATGTGGTCTTACTTCTGGCCCTAAACGTCAGAAAATCGTTATGGCAATGCTGCCTAACGCTGTGAGAACAAAGGGAATAGCACAGTAGTGGTGTGCATACAGGTGAAGGCTAGTGGAGGTACATCAGAGAAAACCTGGGCCCTTAGGTCTCCACCATCTGCTTTTCAGGGACTGAGTTTAAAAGACTAGCTAGCAGCTACTGAGAAGGGATGAGGGAGTGACTCACTCATCACACAGAAGACTAACATTCTAACAAAACTGTGTGTTTGTGTGTGTATATGGGTGTGCTCATGTGTTTGTTTGCTTTTACCACCGGTGGGTCTGTTTATGTGTGTTTGTGCGTGTGTGTGTGTGTGTGTCTCACCCCTTCCATGGAGCCAAGGACCAATCCATCCAGGTATCTCTCAGCCACTTCTAGCAGGGCATCTCTGGGCCACTCTGAGAACCAGTCCAGGGTGGTGCAGTTAACCAGGGCAGGATACTGACGGACGTAGTTCCTGTGGACCACACCATCACAACCAATGTCATTAAAGGTCAGTGTGTAGTGTTGTAAGCCCATGGGGTGGAGGGGGTGGAGGGACAGAGGGAGGAAGGGGTGGAGGGACAGAGGGAGGAAGGGGTGGAGGGTGGAAGGGGTGGAGGGACAGAGGGAGGATGGGGTGGAGGGTGGAAGGGG
>JACXGJ010009460.1:0-24235 GCA_016801105.1 Esox niger
TACATAAAAAGTAACAATTGGAAGTTACGAGTAGCTATACAAGTACGAATAGCTATTAAATAACGACCACAATTCTATAGAAAATTTGGCAAAACCGATTAACACTCCACTTCTAAGAGCTTTGATAACATCAGAAATCACGCACACTCATTTCCTCAGTCACGTGTAAGCTGGTTTCTTATTATTCCCCCCCCCCCCCATCAAATATCTGACTAATTGGGCAGACCAGGGCTAACAGATTAACCACTTAAGACTTTAACCTAACAATTGTCAAATAATACTTAACTACAGAAGCTAACCACACACAGAAGTGTCCGTGCGACTAACAGTACCCGAGGCCTAACGATCGTAGCTAGTGAGCTAAATGGGTTACACATCAGTACATCTCACTTGAGAACAAATACATGTAAAGCATATGAAACCGTTGTACATTAAATAATTGCCAGTCTTGACTACGTCTTTATCCCGTTAAGTCCGTTGTCATTTGAAGATGGATAAGCGTTCTTATTATAAACTAACACGTTTAACGTAAGCGACCTTACAAACCCACTGGTGATGTGTTTCGCATCGGACAGAAATAACAGTTGTACCGACACGACGTCGTGTAAAATAACAGTCACTTGAACACTGGTAAATTGTAATAACCAAAAAACATGTTACCCGTTTCAGTTCGCACAAAACAGATATTACACGGAATAGACTTTAGTGTTGCAGTCTTACCATAGCTTTATTGAGTCCTCGACTCCCCACTAAACCACACACCAGCGGACGGGACAGGATCCACATTGAATAAAAGCTGTCAATGATAAAGGTAGCGGTAGCTCCGCCCAGTTAGGGTGAACCAATAGACATTCATTTTTTAAAGGCAAATGCTTAAATTTTATTGCATAATAGTGTCTTATCAATTTTTTAATTTATATATTTTTACATTACGGTACAATGTTATTCTGAATGTTTACGTCATCTTAAATTGTTGACGTCTCTTTTATGGAAATGTAACATGCATGTGGAAAATAGGAAAATACTCAGGTGAAAAAAAATAACAAGGGATAAAACGGCTTGCGGTATGGCAGAGACTTATAATGATCCTATTGCGTCATTAACATTAGTAGTCGTTGTTCAGAGTCATTGGTCCAATCTCAGATCGACCCCCAAACTCAATTCTTGATCGAGATGCCAGTGCCACTCCATATTTCCATTGCAACACACTTATCAGGGATTGACAAAGACCTGGCAGATCAGGTGGGTACAATCAATGATCAGGTAGAACCGGTAGATCAGAAAGCCAGTAGCCTTTCGACCGGGTTAAGAGTTCAATATCCCTGCGCTGTCTAATCTCGTGGAGATAACAAGCTATTTTATAGGCATAACCTAACCCAGGACTGCCCAACCCTGGTCCTGGAGATTTACGATCCAGTAGGTTTTATCACAAGCCTAGTGAATAACCTGATTTTGTTTTTCCTCCAGCTCGTTATTAGAATCAGGTGTGCAAAGTTAGGGTTGGATTTTTAAATAAATTATTATTTATATAATAAATGATAAATTATTGTTCCTGGTCTATTGCTTCATTATTTCAGTTCTAAGATTTTTTAAGTGTAACGAAGTCTGATATATTGTACTGGGTATCAGAATTCAAGTGCATTGCGTTGAAATAAAATTGCGCAGTAATGTGTTATTTTATAGTATGGTTAAATGTATAATGCTGACATTCGTTGGGAACTTGTTACCAGGTTCCATTGCTGTGAAAATATAATGTAATGTGGATACAGCAGGTGGTAGTACAGTAACCCCCAAATTTCCTCATAATTCTACAAAGGTGTCAAATGTTTAGAAGTCCTGAATGGTCCCATATTCCCTCCACGTAATTAATAAATCACTTTTGTGGCTGTACACACTTGTTGCATGCTTTTGTTGTTTGTTTTGCTTGTGTTTCAGATTATTTTGCCAAATAGAAAGAGGATGTGAGAATAACGCATATATCACCAGGCTTCCTTTTCACCTTAACAAACTTATGCTGAAACTGGTTATATGCGGGATGGGTAACCATAAACTGTTTTAAGTAATTATTTTGGGGCAAAAATAGAGGCCCCTGTTGTTTTTCAAAGTAAAAGTTATGTACTGTTTAGATTACAACGGACCATAACATGTTCAAATAACAGCCCTTTCACACAATATATTTCTGATTAAAGGCAAAGTCTAAAAATCTGTGGCCCCTTTGTAGAATTTAGAAATCCTTTAATGGAGTAGAGCAAAGATGATTGTACACCCCTGAGTTATATGGTAGTTAAAGCCACTTCATCACTAATTGATGGAATATAGATTCCACTCTATATGAAATATATAATAGATAAAAACTGCAATCCCCACCACAAATGCAAGCTTTCAAAACGTTTAATTTTATTACTGTCAATGTATCACACCAATGTAAACTTGAAAACAAATAAACATGTAGATAATACTACACACCATATAGGCTGTTATCCAAAGTTACTTACTGTGACATTACATGGTATTATAAAAGTGTTATTTTTTTATAAAAGTGTTATAAAAGTATATCATTAAGAATAAAGAGGAAGAGAAAGTGGAAAGAAAACAAAGTAAAAAACAAAATGGAATGTCACATCAGTCTGGACCAGAGCGAACCCAGAAGATTGTGTCCCAGTTGTGGCCAGAACTCATTCTGTTATTTGGCTCTTTGACTCATATTACAGTTGGTCAACTGATGTTGAGAGTAGTAGGTTTAACCGAGCTAGAACTTCCCACCAAATGAAGACATCACCCTCAAGGAGATCAACAGTGTTCACTTTAGTGCCACATGTTATTTACAGAGAGAAAAAGGGGAATGGTTTATATGAGCTATCACCGTATGCCTTATACAGGTAAAGTGTCGGAAGTTGTTGTCCTGCAGTGTTTTAGGTAAAGGTGTATGTATTTCGATAGAGAGTAAGTTTCCTCCTGATGATTAAGCATGCTGACCATAGATTGCATCAGTGTGGGACACCTGTTTCGTTGTTAAGCATTTAGTTAAGTTTGGTCCTGTGTTAGGGGCAAACCATTCAGCAGCCTAATTGTCCATCACGATTAGATTGATTTGTGTATGGTACAATTAAACATTTGAATCTACATACACTACCGTTCAAAAGTTTTGGGTCTCTTGAAAAATGTCCTTGTTTTCCATTAAAACAGTTTGAATAGGTAATATAGAAAAATGAATATGAAATGTAGTTATTGACAAGTAGTTGGCTTTCTAGTTGTCAATTTCTAGAACCTCACACGACTAGTATTGACTTGTATAGGCACTTTTTAAATTGTGTACCATATTGTCAAACATCTTCCACAACAGCTCAATAGGGTGGAGATCCGGTGACTGTGCTGACTGCTCCATTATTGACAGAATACCAGCTGACTGACTCTTCCCTATATAGTTATTGCCGTTTGGAGCTGTGCTTTGGGTCATTGTCCTGTTGTAGGAGGAAACTGACTCAGATCAAATGCCATCCACAGGGTATACCATGACATTGCAAAATGGAGTAATAGCCTTCCTTCTTCAAGATCTCCTTTACAAATCTCCCACTTTACCACTACCATAGCACCCCCTGACCATCACATTGCCTCCACCATACTTGACAGATGGCGTCAAGCACTCTTCCAGCATCTTTTTATTTGGTCTGCGTCTCACAAATGTTCGTCTTTGTGACACCTCAAATACCTCAAACTTAGATATCTTAATCTTTTCTTTTTATTGGCCAGACTGAGATATGGCAGTATTTTGAAAATCTGCCTAGAGGGCCAGCATCCCCGAGTTGTCTCTTCACTGTTAATGTTGAGACTGGTGTTTTGTGGGTACTATTTAATAATGTTGCCAGTTAAGGACCAGTAAGCCATCTGTTTCTCAAACTAGACAGTCTAATGTATTTGTCCTCTTGCTCAGTGTGGCACTGGGGCCACCCACTTTTCCTTTTATTCTGGTTAGAGGAAGTTTACGCTGTTCCGTGTTGGGAGTAGTACACAGTTTTGTACAAGGTCTTCAGTTCAGTTTCTTGGTAATTTCTTTAATTGAATATTCTTCATATCTTAGAAAAAGAAAAGCATGACGAGTTTCAGGGGAAAGTTCTTTATTTCTGGCCATTTTAAGCCTGTAATTGAACCCAAAATTGCTGATGCTCCAAATACTCAACTAGTCTCAAGGACAGTTTTATTGGCAGATTAATTCAACAGTTTTCAGCTGTGCTAATATAATTGCAAAAGGGTTTTCTAATGATCAATTAGCCTTTGCAATACGATAAACTTGAATTAACAAACACAACGTACCACTGGAACATAGGACTGATGGCTGCTAATAGGCCTTTGTATACGCCTATGCAGATATTCCATTAAAATCCACTACAATAGTGTCCAGCTCCAATAGTCATTTCTAACATTAAACATGTCTACATTGTGTTTCTATTGTTATTTTAATGGATTTTCTTTAAAAAACATGGACATTTCTAAGTGACCCCAAACCTTTGATTGGTAGTATTTTGTAAGAATTTTAATGATGCAGTTGTGAAGAACTTATTTAGCATAGAAAACAAAGATCCAGTAGGTGGGACTTTCATAGGGTATAGGTATATTTTCCTTGGTTTTTGGCAGAGGCCTCAATTAACCAAGATCAGGACACTGACACATTTGCAGCCTGAATAGTGAATGTTCTATATACAGTACCAGGTGGTACAAGAGTATTACTGTTCCCAATGAAAGTCCTGCCTACATCTGGGTTTATGACCTGTAATGTTTAGAATGAGCTTTAAGGATTGATCCAAAGATGTTGAATATAAAGGCAGTCTACATTCTATGGATTAGGGTTAGCCACATGAGCCAGCTCACCAAAAACATTTTGAAGCACCCATTACTAGCTTGAAACCAGTTCAAAAATAGTACAGGACTAGCACCAGGACATTTTAAACATGATGACCAAAGAAAATCAGGAAAATTGGGCAGTGCCTTTAGTGGGACAACAAATTCATCCGAAATGTCTTATTAAACAAAACTTGTACAAAATAATTGAATTATAGATTATCCAAAATGATATATTGTGCAGACAGCCCTTTCTAGCTTGATAACATCACAATGTAATAAAATATGCCGCGCTTGGGTCTGCTGCTCACACAGAGAGAGACAGGCATTGACAAAATGTGACATATTGAAAATGCGAGCAGCAGAACTAGAGCCACATTGTTTACTCAACCTAAGACAACCTAACACCACACTTACCACCAATCAGTAATACGTCATCACACATCAAAGGGTGTGAAAGGTTCATGGTAAGGAAAGGACAGCAACTGCAATTTCGGCAAACTCCATGGTGAGCACAGTTTTTGTCGGGACAGTAGTCACAAACAGCATCAAATAATGTTAAAGAATAAGTAGCCCCTGGCATATTAGTTGGCCCTAATCATAACAATAAAAACACAGCAATTTCAACATGATTTAACAAACCAGTTATACTTCCCAATTACTTCTTGGGGCATTTTCACCACACAATGTTAACTGGTAAATTTAAGTCTAAATGCACCAATGTTTTACACTCATTATCATCAAAGCGATAGCTAACAGCGAACGATATGCAATATGAAACAGTGCTACACATCATGATTATCACCTGGAAACAAAGTTTGAAATATAATCTTGAAAACCTATACAAATTAGCACCATCTTCCTCCGTTGATGTTTGTTCTGTCATGCTACAACAAACGCAAACCAGCGTGTGAAAACCAGCCTGCCAAGATGACACAGGATATTTTTGTCTAAGTCAATGAGTAAAAAATTATTACTCCGTTTTTTTAGTAATTGCCTACATTTGAGGAAACTTACTAAATGTGTTATTACTCCAACCTCGAAAGGGCTGTCAATGGCTGAGCTAGCTGTTATATGTTTTTGCTCTAAGAAAAATCTTATTTTCCACTTCATAAGCTAGGTTTACATCCACCAAACAGATTCATTCAATTATGCATTTAAAATGATTTTCCCACCAGTCGAGTGTTTCCACAAGCCTTCTGTGTTTCAAAAGCATTGTCTGGTGGTGTAATGAACATACACTTCTTTATGCAGGTTTTCAGGTACTGAATAAAAATCCAAAGCCCTAAAATGTGTCCACTCTGGACTTGGCACCTGCACTCGCACTTCCAAATCAAGAAGATAGCACCAGCATTTAAATATCTGCTCACATGTAATTGTAATTAATATATATTTTTTAAATGTAATCAATAAGTCGTCCCTCAAAGTAATTTTTCACTACCCTGAATTATCCACAGACCTTCTGTCTTCCTCTTGCTCAACTTCCTTAATGGGTTAGTATTGACTGATGTCATTGTAGTGACCATGAAGGCTGTTCAGGTCAACATCATTCATGGGTTGGTACTGACTGATCTCATCACTGTAGTCTTCTTGAAGATTATTCAGGTCAACATCCTTCATGGGTTGGTATTGACTAATCTCTTCATTGAAGTCTACATGGAGGCTATCATTGCTCATGCCTTCATCAGGTTGGTCTTGAGAGAGCTCTTCGAAGAACTCTTCAAAGCTTTTAAGACCCAACACAGGCCTATCTGTGTTGCTAGAGCTTGGTTGTTGGCACCTTGTCATGACTCCCGTTTCATTTGCATGTTCTTTATATTGACCATCTACTGACGACAGTGATTCCTCTGCCGTCACATTTGAAAAATTCTCCCTACAAAGTTTTTTAGTTTTCAGGTGCTTCTTCATATCAGTATAAAATATAAAAGTCTTCGGACACACTGGGCACTTGTGAGAGCCATTGTTGTAGTGTTTTAACATGTGCCTTCGCATGCCGCATGTCGTTGAAGTTGTTTTCCCACACACATTACATTTTCTGGAACATTCTTTAGTGTGTCCTTTCAGATCATGTGAGAGCTGGAAAGTGTCCCCACAGTAAGGACACTTGTACTCACCCGGGGTGGACTGACCGACGTCTTTAATGAGTTGGTTATGACTGCTCCTGCTACTTGTTTCTTCATTCAGGCTAATCAACTTCACATCACTGGGTTGGTTATGACTGTTCTTGCTACTGGTTTCTTCATGCAGACTAATTAAGTTCACATCGCTGCTCATGCTGATATCAGAGTCATGAGAGAGCTCTTCAAAGAACTCTTCAAAGCTTTTTAAACCCAACACAGGAACACTTGTGCTGCTGGAGCTCGGTGGTTGGCACTTGGTAGTTACCCTGGTCTTATTGAGCTTTTTCCTATGTCTACTATCTACCGAAGACAGTAATTCCTTAGCCATCACATCGGAACACTTGTCCCTACAGAACTTTTTTGTTTTTAGGTGTGTCTTCAAATCAGTGTGAAATATAAATGTTTTTGGACACACTGGGCACTTAATAGGGCCATTGTTGTCATGTTTTAACATGTGCCTCCGCATGTCACAGGTCTTTGAGGATGTCTTCCCACAGACATGGCACTTTCTTGAACAGTTTTTTGTGTGTCCTTTCAGATCATGAGGGAGCTGGAAAGTGTCCCCACAGTAAGGACAATTGAATTTAGTATGATTGGATTTTTCAATGTCCCTCATAGGAAGTTTTTGACTTATCCGGTCTTTGTGGTCATCAAGGCTTTTCAGGTCAACATCATTCATGGGTTCGTAGTGATTGATCTTGTCAGTGTAGCTTTCATGGAAGCTATTTATGTTCCCATCACTACTAATGTTGTCATTGGCTGGCTGAGAGTCATCAGGGAGCTCTTCAAATAACTTTTCAAAACTTTTCAAACCCAACACTACACTGTTTGTGTTGCTGGAGCTTGGTTGTTGGCACTTCGTCACTTCTGGTTCATTCACCTTTTTACTACGTCTACCATCTACTGAAGAGAGCAATTCCTTCATCATCACATCTGAACAATTCTCTCTACACATTTTCTTTGTTTTCAGATGTATCTTTAAATCAGTATGGAAAATAAAAGTCTTCGGACACACTGGACATTTAATGGGGCCATTATTGTAGTGTTTTAACATGTGTCTTCGCATGTCACATGCCTTCGAAGTTGTTTTCCCACAGACATGGCACTTTTTGGAGCATTCTTTAGTGTGTCCTTTCAGATCATGTGGTAGCTGGAAAGTGGCCCTGCAGTAAGGACACTTGTACTCACAAGGTTTAGAGTGTTCAATGTCCTCAATGGGTTGATTTTGACAGATCTCATCATTAATGTCTACATGAAGAGTGTCACAATTAACGGTGTTATCAGGCTGGTCATGAGCAATCTGTTCAAAAAACTCTTCCATGCTCTTGACAGGTCCACCTGTGTTGCTGGAGCTTGGTTGTTGGGACCTTGTCATGACTGTTTCATTGATATTTTCCTTACATTTACCATCTACTGAAGACAGTAATTCTTTCATCATCACATGAGAACATTTCTCCCTGCAACGTTTTTTTGTTTTCAGGTGCATCTTGAAATCAGGATGGGATATGAAAGTCTTTGGACACACTGGGCACTTAATGGGGCCATTATTGTAGTGTTTTAAAATGTGCCTTCGCATATTGCATGCCTTCAAAGTTGTTTTCCCACAGACATGGCACTTTTTGGAACATTCTTTAGTGTGTCCTTTCAGATCATGTGCGAGCTGGAAGGTATCCCCGCAATAAGGACATATGTTCTGACAAGGGACAGATTGGAGTTGGACGTTAGTCATAATAAATTCTTTAGAACATTTCTCCCGACAGGATCTTTTCAATCTCAGGTGCGATCTCAAATCAGCATTTGTTGTAAAAGTCTTTGGACAGACAGGGCACTTGTATGCACCATTGTTGAAGTGAACTAAAAGGTGTCTTCGTAAACCCAGCATACGAGTAGTTACTTTTCCACACACATGGCATTTCATAGTGCAGTGTTGAGTGTCTCCTTTCAGATCAGGTTTTTCATCTTCTTTTAGATCAGGGTTTTCATATTCTTTCAGATCAGTTTTTTCATCTTTTAGATCAGGGTTTTCATATTCTTTCAGATCAGTTTTTTCATCTTCTTTCAGAACAAGTTTTTCGTCTCCTTTCAAATAATTTTTTTTTACTACTTTCAGATCAGTTTTTTTGTCCCTTTTCAATGTAGTGTTTTTTTCTCTTTTCAGATGTTTTTTTACCAGATTTGTATTTCGCTCATTAGATTCCTTGCAGGAGTCCTTATTGTTATCCTCATCATTCTTGTTCTTGTTCACCTTACAGCCATTATTTTGATGTTCTTCTAAGTCCTCACCAAATTCAAAGTCTTGCCCACATTGGCTGCATTGGTGAGATTTCTGCTCAATGTGAGATCGCATGTGTCTTGTCAAGTCCCGTGTGTCAGTGAATGTCTTCCCACAGAAGGAGCATGCTTTGACACGTTGGCTTCTTTTGTGACAGGTGTTGGATGGCTCAGGAGTTAGTCTTGAGTCCTGAGGTACGCACTCTACGAGTTCTCTTCTTTGCCCTTTGACCATTTGACCACAGTGCTCTGGGTGAATGTTGTGCTGTTGCAATTTCTTCTTTTTATGAGATGATGGGGAAGGAAGTCTAACATGGACCCCACCTAGTGTAACAGAGAGAGAAGTCAGCAGCACAACCAAATATTATTAACAAAAACCTAAAGCCATGGTATTGCAGTCTAACAGAAAAGGTTTATTTGGTTTGGTGCCAAATTACCGTTTGGCAAACCTTTGCTTCGGCCTCTCCAGAAGTTTCAAATGTTTGTATTAACCATGAACTGGCCCACCTGATTCAATTACTAAAAATCTTGATAGTTAGCTGCATAATTGAGTAAGGTAAGTAAGATTCTGGATAAAACAAAAATGTGAACTGTCTAGCTGGCTTAAACAGAGTGTGTGGTAATGCTGACATAATTTCTTGGTTATTCCGACAGCAGAAACACGTTCATTTTTAGGTTTTACCATTTTTTACTTTTTACTGCTCTACACACTAAGAAAAAGTCCTTACCAGAATCATTGACAGTGGCTGCTTTACCGGCAGTGGTCCAAAGTTCATTTGTTGATGGTTCGGCATCTTCCCTGAGGAGAGAACAGAATTATGATCAGTTATGTTCAATGGCTAAGTTCACTGCTAGGGGCACAGCCCCTACTGCAACACAACTGAACTCTGGGCCTCGAGGTCTGCACCTCTACTGGTTTTCATCCCTGCCCCTAAAACAAATTAATCAAGGAGATTTAGTCCTCTATTTACTACACGGGAAAAAAAAAAGACAGCAGCGCAGAACTTGAGGCCTGGATTTGAATACCTCTTCCACAGTTGACACTCACTCAGTTTCATTTGCCCGCTCTCTATTCACACCCTTTGCTGCTGTCTTCTCATTTTTGACACCACGTCCTCTTTTCTGTTTTCTTTTTCTGCCTCTTCTTTTCTGTTCTTGGGAACCCGTTGACTCAGCCTGCAGTTTCCCTCTCTGTATACGATATATGTTATAGTCATAAAAATGCACACTCGGACTCAAAGCCATGCCTTTTCATTTATTTCCTTTAATGATTTTAAATGTATCACACCTGTGTAAACTTGAAAACAAGGTGGATAAAACATGTAGATAATACTATACGGCATATATGCTTTTATCCAAAGTGACTTACAATATACAGTGACATCACATGATAATAAAGTGTCATTAATGTGAATAACTATTGATAAAGAGAGGGAAAGAAAGGGGAAAGATAGCTGTCACATTTTGACATTAAGTAAAAACAAAAACAAAAAAAAGGAATGTCACATCAGTCTGGACCAGAGCGAACCCAGGAGATTGTGTCCTAGGTGGGGACAGAACTCACTCTGTCATGTGGTTCTGTGACTCAGATCACAAATGGCTCTAGCAAGCTACTATGAGGTGAGTAGTAGTAGTGGATGTAAAACTGTCAGACTAGTACTAGTTACCATCACTCAGTGACGTCACCCCAACCAGGATTTTAAAGTTACTGCCCAGGTTTCCAGATTTCTATGAAATATTGTCTACAATTATTAAAAATATTTTTGTTTTCCATCTACGTGTTCAGTATTCAATGTTACAAAAAACAGCTTTTCTGTGTAAGAATGCTGTGGGGCTATCCCAAAAACAGAATGCTGTGGGGCTATCCCAAAAACAGAATGCTGTGGGGCTATCCCAAAAACAGAATTCTGTGGGACTATGCCAAAAACAGAATGCTGTGGGGCTATCCAAAAAACAGAGAGCTGTGGGGCTTTCCCAAAAACAGAATGCTGTGGGGCTTTCCCAAAAACAGAATTCTGTGGGTGTATTAGAATTCTAGAAATACATTGTAAATTGACCACTGATTGGCCAGCTCTGACCTTCTAAGGCTGTTAAATGCCCAGTTAACCTTTTCTAATTGTATTTTTGAGACATAATTTTCGGTTTTCGATAATAATTTTCTCCAATTTAAGCTTTGGCCACACTTGAATATGAGGAAAGTCAACAACATTATTTGGGGATGAGTTCTGAACTTTTTTAAGTGAATTTTTCACTAGGCAGTTACTTTAAATCAACAGTTTCTCTCAAGCTGTCTTTAGGTATGGTTGACTTCACTGCTGAGTGCTGTACACAGACAGGCTGGGATACACCTCACTTTTCGGAGCAACATGTTGGTGCTGCATTTGCCTGCCTTCCAGTTAAGGCCCTAAATTCTTAAGGTTCTAAAGCTTCTCATAGTATGAGTGGTAATCTAGTATTAGGTCAAATCTATTATGATCTGAAAGCCAAGACTAGATCTGCACTCCGACTGTGAGACACTGCGGATAGGGGGCAAGGCCACCACCATATTCCTTACACTTTAGTGACCCTATACATCTACAAACACAAACAAAATACAGGGAAAGGGGTTGAAAGATGATTATGTCCATTATTTTCTTAGAACCTCAAATTGGAGTGCCTTTAGTATTGTCGTATCTATTGTTGATACTGGTATCACCTGTATCTCGTTCTTCACTTCTCCGCTCTTCTCTGATATAGAGTCCTGGAGAGGGCATGCATCAGTGTGGGGCGTCTGATTCCTTGATAAGCCTTTGTCTGAGTTTGGTTCTTGGTCATTGGAAATGTCATTTACCCCTGACTTGTCCACAGACATTGTGTCCTCCTCTGGGTCCTCCTTAACATGCTGGTATTGAATGATCTCCTCATTGTAGGCAACATGGAGGTTATTCAAGTCGACATCCTTAATTGGCTGGTATTGACTGATCTCATTGTAGTCAACATGGAGGTTATTCAAGTCAACATCCTTCATGGGTTGGTATTGAGTTATGTCCTCACTGTAATCTTCATCCAAGCTATTCAGACTATTTAGATTCACTTCACTACTCATACTGTTATCAGATTGCTGTAAGTCATGAGAAAACTCTTCAAAGAACTCTTCAATACTCTTGACAGGTCCACCTGTGTTGCTGGAGCTTGGTTGCTGGGACCTTGTCATAACTTCTGTTTCATTTATATTGTCCTTACATTTACTTTCTACTGAAGACAGTAATTCTTTCATCATAACATCAGAACATTTCTCTCTACAGAGTTTTTTCGTTTTCAGGTGCATCTTGAAGTCAGGATGGGATATGAAAGTCTTTGGACACACTGGGCACTTAATGGGGCCATTATTGTAGTGTTTTAACAAGTGCCTTCGCATGTCGCATGCCTTCGAGGTTGTTTTCCCACAGACATGGCACTTTCTGGAACATTCTTTTGTGTGTCCTTTCAGTTCATGTGGGAGCTGGAAAGTTTCCCCACAGTAAGGACATATGTTCTGACAAGGAACAGGTTGGAGGTGGAACTTAGTACTAATTACCTCATCAGAACATTTCTCTCTACAAGACAGTTTTAATCTCAGATGCGATCTCAAATCAGCATTGGATATAAATGTTTTTGGACAGACAGGGCACTTGAATGCACCATTGTTGAAGTGAAGTAGAAGGTGCCTTCGTAAACCCAGCATCCGTGTAGTTATTTTCCCACACACATGGCATTTTATAGAGTCTTGAGTATCTATTTTCAGATTAGGTTTTTCCTCTCCTTCCAGGTCGGGTTTTTCATCTCCTTTAGGTTCAGGTTTTTTGTCAATTTTCCGATCAATTTTTTTTTTAAGATCAGGTTTTTGCTGTACAGTTTCCCCACAGTAGTAATCCTCATTTTCCTTTTTGATCTTCTCACAGTTCTTTTGGTGTTCCTCGAAGTCCTCACCAAATTCAAAGTCTTGCCCACATTGGCTGCATTGGTGAGATTTCTGCTCAATGTGAGATCGCATGTGTCTTGTCAAGTCCAGTGTGTCTGTGAATGTCTTCCCACAGAAGGAGCATGCTTTGACACGTTGACTTCTTTTGTGACAGGTGTTGGATGGCTCAGGAGCTGGTGAATTCTGAGATACCTTCTCTGTTTGTGAATCCTGAGGTACCCTCTCTGTTAGTGATTCCTGGGGTACCATCTCTGTTAGTGAGTCCTGAGGTACTCTCTCTTTTAGTGAATCCTGAGGTACCTTCTCTGTTAGTGAGTCCTGAGGTACTCTCTCCTTTAGTGAATCCTGAGGTACCTTCTCTGTTAGTGAGTCCTGAGGTACGCTCTGTGTTAGCGAGTCTTGAGCTACCCTCTCTTTTAGTGAATCCTGAGGTACCCTCTCTTTTAGTGAATCCTGAGGTACCCTCTCTTTTAGTGAATCCTGAGGTACCCTCTCTTTTAGTGAATCCTGAGGTGCCCCCTCTGTTAGTGAGTCCTGAGGTACCTTCTCCATTAGTGATTCCTGAGGCACCTTCTTTGTTAGTGAGTCCTGAGACTTTCTCTCTTTTAATAAATCCTTAGGTACCCTCTTTGTTAATGAATCCTGAGTTACCCTCCGTGTTACAGAATCCTGAGGTACCTTCTCTGTGAGTGAATCCTGAGGTACCCTCTCTGTTAGTGAATCTTGATGTACCCTCTCTGTTAGTAAATCCTGAGGCACCCTTTTTGATTGTGAGTCTTGATGTGCCTTCTCTGTGAGTGAATCCTGAGGTACCTTCTCTGTGAGTGAATCCTGAAGTGCCTTCTCAGTGATTGAATCCAGAGGTACCTTCTCTGTTAGTGAATCCTGAGGTAACCTCTCTGTGAGTGAGACACGAGGTAAGACCTCGTCTTTTTTCTGTCCTTCAGTCACCTTTCCAATGTGCTCCTCGGAATGAAAGTGTATTTTGTGAGAGGTGTTGGATGGTTCTAAGAGTTCTTCTCTTTTCTGCCCTTTAGCCATCTGACAACAATGCTCCTCTGAGTGAACGTGCAGTGTGTGCTTTTGCAATTCCTCCTCCCTCTTATCAGTTGATGGGCAATGGGGTCCAACAATAACTCCACCTAGTGTTGAAAAGAAGAAAGTTAGAAAGAGATCCATATATTGAAAGTCAGAGACAGAGAACAAGTAAGACAGTCTGTGCTTGATATGAATAGACTAGACCATTGGTTCACAACTAATTTTAAAATGTCTAAGACATCCCTGAAACGTGAATATGATCACATTTGATATTAAAATGACTGTACGACAGAGCTGGTATTTATCATATTGTTTTTGTCGATAAAACAAAAGTCTGGTCGGAGACCGTATAAGCCAACATATAAAAATGTATAGTGCTTAATTCGCAATAAGACCATCATTATCACTAAAAACTATAATCACAAAAGCCTCAGTAACAACAACCACAATTACAATAATAAAAATGGATAATACAAAGTAAAGTGACAAGGAATCTAGAACATACAAATGTACCAAAATGTTTAATAATGTATCACAACAATATTATTGTATGATTTATTCCTTTTAGTTTATGCTGCATTTTTATCTCTTATTTCTGCTGTTCATTCATTTGTAAGGTTTGAATAGCATTTGGTATATGTAATGCACTAGCTTTTCCTTGCTTTTCGTAAGTCACTAATACTTGGAGATCATTAATGGTCTTATAATTTCAGTGTAATTTCGGTAATTTCAGTTTTGATTAGCTTTAACAGGTCGTTGACTAGTGAGTGCATAAATACACCAGTGGTTGTGGGTTGAGCAGTTACCCTAAAAATGGCAGATCTTGGTGTTCTAAAAGACCTTAGCTCTAGGCTGAAACATGAAACAGATGTTCTGTGACCACAGAGATTTTTTATGGAGAATAACTAATGGTCAATAAGCAGTTTTAGGCATCATTTTACGCTGAACGCTGTCAATTTATGGGTTGAGGATCACCACATACATAAATGAGGACAAGTGCAGTGCTTTCGTGCGTCCATGACTTAATCGGATTTATCAATCTGCGATGACATCTAGGCTCATTTCGAAGACAGTTTCAGGCATCACACAATGAGATGATCGTATGTCTCTTTACATGCTTGGATCTGAGATCTTACCTGAAGTTTCATGAATGAGGGCTGTTGTGTGGAAATTAAAATTGTTTACCTTATTTTTCAGAAACAGGAAATTATTTTTAAATTGTGCAAGAGTGTGAAAGTTTTTGGCTGCAACAAACTGATTAAATAAATATGATAGACAGTTTACTTTTCAGACAATTCAAGAGAAATGCCTGACATTCTTATATAATGTGAGTTGGTTTAGAGTGTTTCTGAACATTGTTACCATCATATATTCTCTTAAAGTACATGGATAGCAGCAATTATTTTATTAGCTCTGTATTCCAGCACTTGTGATTTAAAATCGATTTAGTGACTGAAATGTAAAAATGCTGACTTTGTACCGCATTTTAGGGTACAAAATGTCTAGAAAAGTTGGCATCAACATGTTTATTAGACAGTGTGTTTGTTTACATTGGTAGTAGATGAATACGACAACAATGTCTACTCTTTAGTTTTGCATTTAACAAACTTTTTTGGAAATGGGGTTGTACATGGAGTCTGTTGCCAATGTCTAACTAGCAGATATATTTACTGGAATGTTTACACTTTAATTGGGAATTATGTGGAATTTGTGCACTGTAATTTAGAACATGTCCATAGTATATATCTACAGTATAAATGGAATGATAATGTTCCAGAATATGTATTCAGTTCTCAAACGGAAAAGCTCTCTTTTGTCTACATCACTGAGACACTTGATCACATCTTCTCAAATAAGTAATGGCAGACAGTGCAAACAAAATCCCATGGTCACTTATATGGCTGGTTGCTAAAATTCTACCCATGTCACTAAATTTCAGTTCAAGTTTGAAAACAGGTACTTAATAGTGTAGGGAATCATTGTCCCACCTAAATAACTTTTTACAATTGTTTAAATATCCTAAAATATTGGAAATAATTGTGTATGTAAAACATGCGCAAGTAGGGGGATAGTGGTTTTGAATGAACTGTTTCAAGGCCTAATGTCATTGTATAACCATACTGTATAAAAGTGTGTGCCCGATGCTTGGTAGCTGGTTGCTCTGCAGATGAGCATGTCTTTATGACCTTAATAAAGTCTTCTATTGAATTTACAAATTCCTGAGTTCTTTCAGCTTTTTGGCGGGAAAAAGTGTAAAATTTTCCGCAACAAACCAAGCTGTTGCACAAGTCCACCTGGAGGTAGTTAGGAGGAAAGAGGTGCCACACCTAAAGAATATTACTTAGCAAAGAAATTGACTTTCACTGTTAGAGCCAGGGATGGTAGGAAATGGGTGGGCAAGAACTAGTAGACACATCCTTCTAAAACTCTTGTTATACTTTACTTGCATCTTGTTAGATAGCAGATGCAACCACCGCTTCCCAAGGAAAACCTTGACACTAAAATGAATAATGTTAAAAAAACGGCTAGTAGTTTGGCAGTTAGTCAGTCTTTCTTAAATGGCCGTGGATGGCTTTTTACTTGTTTTAGCTAATGCTCCGTAATGGCCAGTGATATAATTAAATACAAATGTGCACCAGATAGGAGATGGGAACTCAAGTTCAACTCTGCCAAACGTTAACTAGCTGATTCATTGATGGCATGAAGTTGGATCAGAAACGGCATTTAATCAAGTTACGTTTTGCTAAATCTAGGATCTAGGACAAAAAAAACGCATCTATGAAGTCATGCTGTTTTAGCAAGTATACGCCATTAACTGGAGAATGTCACAGGCCTTCCACCTGGACAATAAGCTAAGAAAGTGTTTATAATAGCGCCCGCACAAAAACAAACACTGTACCCTTCCACATAACATTATATTAAGTCCATATTGCTGAGTTGATTGGAACTGAATAATGTATTTTTGCTTTTAGCTTACTAGTGATTTTTGCCAATGCACCTTGAATTCCAGTGAACACGAATTAAGGACGTTTGGAACTTTGGCAAGCGCACCATATTTTTTTGTATAGTTTTATTAGCCAGGAATACAATAATTCCCTATTCCTGATATTCGTGATGAAGAATGCGACCAAGCTAACTTATCAGAGAATTACACAAAAGTATGTGTTTATTAGAATTTCTACACACTTTCTATCTGGTATTATTTGTTAAATTCTGACTTTTAAGATAACTCAGACACCCAACACCCTCTGAAAACCTAAACACAAGCAACCAGTTATGAACCACCGGGGAAAAAACACTTGGAACTAAACTCAATGCAGGGACTATTTATTTTAGTGACAAGATACAGACCGATATTGAACAATAAGTTAGTGGAAAATTATTATTGAAAATATTTTTTTGCAATGGAATGATAACTATTACAGCTATTTTTACACAATAATATAATAAAATTGGTCTAGTATTACTTCCTCTGCATCTTCAGGGTGGTCATTTTTTGTTTATTTTTCTGAAATTAGGGATTTTGTTTCTACTGATCTTAAAATTCACTGCTCTACACTCTTAAGGAACTTTTCTTACCAGATTGATCCACAGTAACCCTTTTATGGACATTGGCACCTTTTCTGACAGTAGTCCAAAGTTCATAATCTGATGGTTTGGCTTCTTCCCTGAGAAGAGACCAAGATGAAAGTCAGTTGGGATTTTAATTAATGTTTAGGTTCACTCCTCCAGTCCTAGTCAGTACTGTAGGGGCATTCAAATCTGGACTGCACCACTTTCATCCCAACCCCAAAACCCCAGGGACTAATACCCCTCAAATCAGGGATCAATTCAGTCCTTTTCACGCTGAGGCTGCATTTACAAAAGCAGCCAAAATGTTAAACTTTTTTCCACAAACTGAGCATTCACATCAGATCTTCTCATATTCAATCTTTTTCAGAGCTAATCTAATCAGTCCAAATTCAGATTTGGAGTGCACTATGTGCCCTTACAAATGTAATACATTTTTATTAATTAGAATTGTTAATTTAGTGTGTTCTCTGGTCATTACATTATATAATTAAAACCTGCAGCAGCGCAGACCTTGAGTTCTGGATTTAGATTCCTCTGTTCCACAGCCACTTACTCAGTTTCAGCTGACCGATCTCTTTTCACACCCTTCGCTTCTGTCTTCTCATCTTTGACGCCACGCCCTCTTCTATGTTTTTTCTTTCTTCCTCTTCTTTTTGGAATCGGTCCTTGGGAATCTGTTGCCTCAGCCTGCAGTTTCCCTCGTCGTATAATCAGCTTTAGCGAGGGCTTGGGTAATGGCATATCACTAATATCAAGTGTTTGTGAACCAATCTTCTCAATCTTTAATCTTGTGATACCAGGTCCTATTTTCTGTCCTTTTTTTCTGCCTCTTTTTTTCGGGACTTGAGAACTTGTTGCCTCAGCCTGCACTATCCCTCTCTTTAGGGTCAGTTTCAGTGATGACTTTGGTAGCGGTGTATCGCTTACATCAAGCGTGTGTGTTTCAATCTTCTGATTTGTAACAACATGTCCTTTTTTTCGTTTTTTCTTTCTACCTCTTCTTTTTGGTCCTGGGCGTCTTGTTGCCTCAGCCTGCAGTCTCCCTCTCCTTAGAATCAGTGTTAACAAGGACTTGGGTAATGGCATGTTACTAATGTCAAGCCTGTTCAAACGCAGCACAGGCTTACGACACAGACAGGAAGCGGTTAAGCGGCTGGTTTTTAGTCCACTGCGGGTCTGAGGGCAGAGAACTGCTTTATCTCTCCTGGTCTCTTTAATGGCATCTTTGTCGATTGTCTTGCGTTTAACGCTTTTCTCAGTGGCGACGTCTATAGTGTCAACTTCCACTTCCACACATGCAGATCCTGCTGGTGGCTTCACAGTCCAAACCCTATAATCTGCCAATCTGCAGTCCCACCTCAGCCCTGGTTCATCACATGGGAGAGGACTTTGATATCCCTGCATGGTGGGATAGGACTGTCTTTCTGTGCCCACTTCCAAGGAGGCACATCCCTCCTTCCCAGAGCAGCGTGATGACAGTGAAGAGAGGATGTAGTCACCACCAACAGACGGCAGAGCTAATAACATAGAAAGACCACGAGACACAAACTAGGAATTACTAAGAATAACAATTTCCTTTACTTTTCTGCATTTATTACATTTTTAGATGTAAATATTCAAATGCAGACAATGAAATCTGGCAAGTAAATTATTTCTAAAGCATGTTCCCCACCTACCATTGGTGTCTAACTGTTGTCCATTTTTCTGGTGACGCAGGAGAGTCTGTAATGGCTCTGGGTGAGCCACAGACTGGACACACTCTTCTATGAGGGCAGGTGCAATGCTGAGCCATGAGGCAGTCTGAAAGTATGTAACAATGGTGTCTCAAGTTATTTTCTGAAACTTGTTTTTGACGGTCACCCGCACCTCAGTCATTCTACCTATAGGGTCCACTCTCCTTTCATCTCTCTCAGAACCACTCTAACCAATGTTTCAATCAGTAACGGGAAATGACCCTAAGCACACGGCCAAGACAAAGCAGTAGTGGCTTCTGGAAAAGTCTGTCTCTTGACTGTTTTTGTCTGAGCCCAGACTGAAGGGGTCTGAATACTTACTTAAATGTGAAATATGAGGACATTTCTAAAAAAACGTTCTTATTGATCATTATTGGATATTGTGTGTAGACTGATAAGGAAAGAAATGTATGTCATAATGTAAAAAACGTGATCTGCCAGCCTTCAACACTGAACCACCAGATTTTTCTCTCCATTCTCTCGTGACCCTTGTGACAAAATCACCTGGCCCTGTCATATCCTCCCACAGAATCTGATATCATTGCTATGTGGATGACACTATCAATATTGATATTTAGTGTTATCAATTTGAATATTAGCTAGCATTGCAAGCCTTCACCTATAGCTTGTTGTCTCCTTTTATATATAGTTAGCAAATACATTACTGATGAATATTAATTTACTCATTCTGCCTCGTTACTCTGTGGCAGACATATGTTGTGTAATACTATTTGAGTGTTCTATCACAATCTCAGTAATGAATTAACATACATAAAATATAACCCTCATTCGATAAGGGAAGACATAAGTTGCGTTATTGTTAAGAGGCAGCAATCTAAACAGTGACCCTTTAACACTCAATCATTAAAATGTACAAAATGTAATATTTATCAAGTTAAACAAATGAGAACTGATAAAACATTAACTTTACAAATTATATGTCAGGTTCAGTGAAACGTTTAGTTTTCAGTTATATCTGAACAACCAGAAATTGGAGCAACTAACGGCAATACCAAAAATGTGAAACTTGTCGTTCCAAACTAACATGAAAATGCCCATGAACGTTAAATAAGGAGAGTACTCAAAAACAGACCTTTCAAGTACTCGTCCTCAACACATAACTCTGATAATGTTGTTACAGCACAGTAATACCTGTTGAAGGTTTGGAGGTGGAAGCAGTTTCTCCAGTCTGGATAGGAACTCCCGTACAAGCATCTGCAGTGTTGAGTCATACTTGGAGCCAAACTCTTCAGGAAAAACATTCTAATAAACAAGACAAACAGATAAAGTAAATACAATTAGGCTTTTTCAAAATTATTATTATTAAGACAAATACAAATAGTTAGCTATATACAGAGTATTTTATTTCCTTCATACACTTTCTAAAAGTAACAAAACGATTCATTAAAATGACTGTTAACGTTGTGGACACAGCCTTTTCCTAAAATATTGCAGGAAATTGCCAAACACATTTGGAAGGATCTTAGATCATTCCTTAGTACAGAATCAAAATAACAATTCATTGTAAATTTTTCTTTTGTGTTCCTGGAATTTTTGTTTTTTATTACCATCAAGTTTCAGCATAGTCAACTGGGTTGTTGGCAAAAAAAAAAATGTAACTTCCCATTTTGGGAAGTAAGTGTAATATTTTGTTTCCTTATGAATAATCTATAACAGATCCTATCATAACTCAGTAATGGATTTAAAATAGATTTTGATAACATGGGTCACTACGGTACACAATTTTGTATAGCTGCATTAACAACAGCTCAATAGGGTTGAGATCCGTTGACTGTGCAGCCACTACATTATAGACAGAATACCAGCTGATTGCTTCTTCCCTAAATAGTTCTTGCATAATTTGGAGCAGTGGTTTTAGTCATTGCCCTGTTATAGGAGGAAATTGGCTCCAATCAAGTGCCGTCCACAGTGTATGGCATGGCACTGCAAAATTTAGTGATAGCCTTCCTTCTTCAAGATCCCTTTTACCCTGTACAAATCTCCCACTTCACCGCAACCAAATCACATACAGACCATCACATTGCCTCTTATTTGCCAGTCTGAGCTATGGATCTTCCTTTGCAACTCTGCCAAGAAGGCCAGCATCCCAGAGTTGCCTCTTCACTATTGACATTGAGACTGGTGTTTAACGAGAAATATTAAATAAAGCTGCCAGTTGAGGAACTGTGAGGCGTCTGTTTCTCAAACTAGACAGTATTTGGATTTGTCCTCTTGCTTGTTGGTGAGCGTCCCACTCCTCTTTCTATTCTGATTAGAGCCAGTTTGCGCTGTTCTGGTAGTAGTACAGAGCATTGTCTGAGATCTTCAGTTTCTTGTAAATTTTTCGCATTGGATAGGCTTCATTTCTCAGATCAATAAAAGTCTGACGACTTTCAGAAGAATGTTATTATTTTCTGGACATTTTGAGCCTGTAATTGAACCAACAATTGCTGATGCTACAGATACTCAACGTGTGTAAAGGACAGTTTTATTGATTCTTTAATCAGCACAACAGCTGTACTAAAATCATTGCAAAAGGGTTTTCAAAATGACCAATTAGCCTTTTAAAATTATGAACTTTTTAGAAAACACAACATGCCATTAGAATACAGGACTGTTGGTTGCTGATAATGGCCCTCTGTAGACCTATGTAGATATTCCATTGAAAATCAATCGTTTCCAGCTACAATATTCATTTACAACATCAACAGTGTCTACACTGTATTTCTTTTTTTTTAATAATAAGCTTTACTTTCAAAGGACATTTCTATGTCATCCCAAACATTTTAATGGTAATGTGTGATACAATGCAGACAATCAAAGGCTGTGTCTGATTTTTGGGTGGATCCCAAACTAAAGTAATACATTTTTTTAAAGTTAGTTATCAAGACATTGCATTGTTCAGTAACATGATTTAATCTTCCAACAGAGCAAACACTGATTCATAGGGGATGTGACAGATGTCAAAATTCACATAGACAGACATTAGTATTCTGTATAAATGTCTGCTACCAGAGAAAGGAAGACAATATTCAACTATCCTACTAACAAACTAACAACCTGACCACAATTATTGATTACTGGGTCCCAGAAAATTAACAAGACACCATGGAATCCTACAATTCCTTACACTGAGATTGTTTCTTTATTTTTTTTAAATGTATTGTTCAACAAAATATTTTTCTCAGCAATCTATTGGTATACTCTTTTAGTTGTATTACTTCAGAGTCATGTCTCTTTGCCCACTCTCTTCATATTATTACACTGACCTGGAAGAAGAGTTCCCTCTCATCTGGCTCCTCAAGCAGGGTTTCAATCAGCTTTGAGAAGCTTGCCTCTGACGCTTCCACCTTTGGATCTGAAACCTGCAGTAGATATGTGCAGAAGGTCAATTAAACTACCTGCTATGACAGTGTACTACAATATATTCTTTCCACTCTTGATCTACTGTATAGTATACTGGAGTCTTTCTTTGCACTGTTGATTTTCTGTATAGTATGTTGGAGTTTATACAATGTGGATCTACTGTATGATGTATGATATATATATATATATATGTGCGTGTATGTCTAACATCGTTCTTCTACTGTATGGTATTAACTATATAGCATTTAAGAATATTTTGACAGTCCATCTTCTGTGAAGTAAATAGATAACTTTACACTGTTGATCTACAGTACATAAAGATACCGGCTTCTATACTGTTAGTTTGAGGTGAATGAAAGAAGATTCAATAAGATCCATGCTCTAACCAACCGAGCCATCAGATCCATTCTCACCTCCTGACTGGATATACAGCTCCTTATCCTGTTCAGGTGGGGCTGTACGGTGTCCGGACGGCACAATTCATCATCACAGCGACATAGCTCCAAAATAAGCTGTCAATCAAATGAGAATTCATCATGACCACTGGCAACATAACTAAGACTTCATTGGGTGTGAGTTGAAGTATTTGGAAACAACCTTCTCATGATACTATTTGGAATCTTGATAGGGGAGTATTTATCAATGACATCATCGGTTTTTTTTGAGAAAGAGACAGATTTATTATTTTGCAAAAACCCAGCCATTAAACTGTAAAGCCTTTTGAATAACATTTCAATAGCTTAGCTTTGAACAACAGGTTTCTGCTATACAGTATGTTGTGAACATTTTTAACTTGGTTGTTGGTTGTAGGAACCATCCTGTGCTTTCAAAAATAGATAGAAGACCAACTTGACACAAACTGGAAGAACAAACCTAAAACCAGCTGACACTTCACCCATCTTCTGAATGCATTTTACACAAGTCCAAACTGTTTACTCCTAATGTAAAAAGTTTAGGAAAATAAACAATTTACTCCCAACAAAACATTTAGCAAACAGATGTATTTCAAGTATTTCATTGTGACTCACTGGATCAGAAATTGTCATTCATTTTCCTATTAGCGACCCGGTAGGCAGTGTCTGTACGCAGTGACAAGGAAAGGCAAAGGGCATATTCTTTTGTTTGCCCACAAGGTCCAACCGAATGGAGAGGTATGGGGAGGATGTATGGGGAGGATGTATGGGGAGGAGATATGGGGAGAATGTATGGAGAGGAGATATGGGGAGAATGTATGGAGAGGAGATATGGGGAGGATGTATGGGGAGGATGTATGGGGAGGAGATATGGGGAGGAGATATAGGGAGGATGTATGGAGAGGAGATATGGGGAGGATGTATGGGGAGGATGTATGGGGAGGA
>JACXGJ010009461.1:0-24235 GCA_016801105.1 Esox niger
GGTTAAAACACTGACACGCCGCGGCCCTCGGGTTAAAACACTGACACGCCGCGGCCCTCGGGTTAAAACACTGACACGCCGCGGCCCTCGGGTTAAAACACTGACACGCCGCGGCCCTCGGGTTAAAACACTGACACGCCGCGGCCCTCGGGTTAAAACACTGACACGCCGCGGCCCTCGGGTTAAAACACTGACACGCATGCGTCTCCCACATGCCTTTTTGCAAACTCAAAACATGCTATTTTGTTTTTTGCTGAAAGTAATGTCTTTCTTCTGGCCACTCTGCCATAAAGCCCAACTCAATGTAGCGTATGGCTTATTGTTGTCCTATGTACAGATACTCCATTCTCTGCTGTGGAACTCTGCAGCTCCTCCAGGGTTACCTTCGGTCTCTGTGCTGCCTCTGATTAATGCCCTCCTTGCCCGGTCCATGAGTTTTGGTGGGCGACCGTCTCTTGGGAGGTTTGCTGTTAAGCCATGTTCTTTCAATTTGGTTACGATAGATTTGATGGTGCTCCTGGGGATCATCAAAGATTTGGATATTTTTTTAACCTAACCCTGACTTGTACTTCAAAACAACATTGTCCCTCACTTGTTTGGAGAGTTCCTTGGTCTTCATGGCAGTGTTTGGTTAGTGGTGCCTCTTGCTTAGGTGTTGCAGCCTCTGTGTACTGACAGATCATGTGACACTTAGCACACAGGTGGACATCATTTCACTAATTATGTGACTTCTGAAGGTAATTGGTTGCACCAGAGCTTTTTATGGGCTTCATAACAAAGGTGGTGAATAGATATGCACATGCCAATGTTCAGTTTAGTTATTTCCCAAAAAATTGTTGTATGTATATATTTTTCTCATTTCATTAGACTATTGTGTTCTGATCAGTCACACACAATTCAGATAAAAATCATTGAACAAAAGGCTGTAATGCAAGAAAATAGGTAAAAAGCCAAAGGGGTGAACACTTTTGCAAGTCACTGTACATCCATTCCATTAGCTTCTGTTTTTGATGTAGTTCTCAGAAAGAAAAATTCAACCAAATTCAACCAGTTGGAATTAGTGAACTATAGGTCAAACATTTAGAAAAATGTATTTTTGCAGAACTACAAATCCCCCAAAAAGCTGGTTCGTTTACAGTGGCATTCAAAAAGGATGGTTGTTTTCCCACATTAGAGGGAATGGTGATGTGGAATTATATTGGTCATGAATATTCACTGGAATAGATTACTTTTAGAATGTTGAATATATTCTAATTCTGGAGACTAACATACTTTAAAAACTCTAAGTAAATTTTAATGGGGTGCTAATATTGCATCTACTGTAAACCTGTGGAACTCTGTAACCCATCACTAACCATGCCCACACTTTGTACTACGGGTCTCTGCCACTGCCTAACAATAGGGAAGTTTGTCTACAGGTACGTGTCATTCACTGCACATTCAGAACTGCCATTGTACTTGCATTTTCAATTGTTACATACACGTCTTCCTCGGAACCTCATTCCTGCAATCCCTGCATTTCGGTTGCACATGTACTCCTTCAATTTGATTCAATTGCATATTCAGAATGCCATTGAGAATTGCCACTTTTACCAGCACAACTATTTATCCAACTTGTACAAAATCCAACTTGAGTTGTTCTCAAAAGTTTGCATACCCTTGGAGAATTGGTAAAATGTGTACCGTTTGTAATGAAAACAAGTGTGAGCCAGCAAAACACACATTTTATTTCTTATGGGATTCACATTCAACTGTAGGTCACAACAGAATGGCACAATCATAAAATAAAACATGGCAATAAAGAAACAAGAAACCAGGCAAGCCTAGTTTAGTCGGTCCGCAATAAAATGTGTTGCCCTCTTGAGATTCAAACCTGTGTCGCCCATGTGGAAGGCGGTGTCGTTAACCACTACACCACAGAGATGCACATTGAATGGGTGTCAGTCTTGTGTCTACCCTGAACAAATCCTCTTTTGCCACTGGCCATTCTAACAGCTAACTGGCCATTCGTGATTTATACTGATACAGTAAAAACTTACCAAAGTTTCTTACTAAGTTCACCTCTCCTACAAATAGAATCTATGAACTGTATGGTGTTTGACACTGGACGTTTTAAAAGCGTATTAGCCAGTAATAGGCTTTATCAGTATCTGCTAACTTACTGGAATAATCATAAGAATTGAGCAATGGCTAGTTAGAGAGAAGATGTCAGAAAGAATCGCAATATAACAGTGTACAGTTTTAGTTAAGGCTTACTATAACATGACTACCGTATGTTGTAGCCAGCAAATGTGTTTGTCTATCCTGACCCAAAACGCCTGCATGGAAACATACCTCGAAACTCCACCAGAACCAGTCACAATATAACCATTAACGATTTAATTTCAGGCTTACTATAATGTGGATACTGAAGGTTTAAGCCAGTGAAGTTTGTCTATACGGAATAATTCATAATGTGTACTTCACTTTGCCTGTGACGAGATACGACTGCAGGATCTATAGTTTACAGGTCCGCTTCTCTAACCACTATGTTATTTAACAAGGGGTAGTCAGTCAGTCAATCAATAAGGGACATTTGCTCTTCTTGGCCGGCTCCGCTTACTCGGCCCGGCAAAAACAATACCAGACAGCCACACGTCACATCACTGCTCAACTATTGACTGGCCAACACTGCGCAAAGAGCTGCAAGGTAGTTATTTGTGCATGTGCCAGATTACAAAATATCTGGAGGATGTCAAATGCATGATACAACTATAATTTTTTTCATCAAAATGTTATATGCAATGGCCTGATCGGGACAGGGACTTGCCAGTTTTATTTGTCCGACTTGACATTTTACTGGCTTGAGGCCACTGGGCCTTTGTTATTGTCAAGCCCTGAAACAACAAGCTTACTTCAACGCGCCTGGTCAGGTTGGGGACTCGCAAGATTCTACAATGAGGTGAGACACGGTTGCTTTTGCAAGACACACAAAATATTAACTTTAGTATAAACACTTCATCATGTGACTCAACTCTCAACTTTGGGTGAACGTATAGGAAGAAGTATTAAGAAAAATAGAAATTTAAGGCATCAGCCTAATATGTGCTAAAGTGTAACTGTATGTAAAAAGGAAAACAGACGTACTCTGAAAGTCATTGGCAACTTCTGAGCCCAACGGCGCTTAAATTCCCCTTTTGTCCTGTTATGTTTGTCATATAACGCAGTGTTTCTAAACTGTACATATTATTCAAACACACACAGCATTGGTCGACATACAAAATAACCTGATTTATTCCGTATGGGTTTTTCTCTTACCTCGGTGCATGATCTGGTGCTTCTCCCGCAGGTAGGCGAGTCCTCTGAGCACCTTTAAATAGAAGACTTTACAGTCATCCAACCTTCCCCAAACAGAAATCATACACACAAGAATGACTTTCACCTAGCCTGGTTCCATACACAATATCACAACAACTCACAGTACAAAGGGTCTAAACCGTGAAAAAGACTTGTATGTCAAAATTCCTGTTACTCATGATTACCACAGTGATAGTGGGGGGAAAAAAGCCTTTACAACCACCAGGGTTGGGAGCAGAGTGTGTTTGATCACAGTGATGATAAGCTGTGAAGTTCTCCAGTTTCGCAAACTATATGTCTAAATGTGTGAAACAGAAAATGTGTACTTCTGTCACCATTGAATTTCACTGGTTATATAATATCCCTGATGATGAAAAACAACCACTGATAATCACAGTCAGCATTTGCACAGTCCCTCCACTGAATGTGTGTGAATGTTCTGGAAGCCCAATAACCAAAACTATTAAGGATACAGGTGGTTAGTGTATTTCAATGGGTGGGAAGGCAAAACTAATTACGTTTATTTGTATGGCTACATATATTTGTTCCAGTTCGCAGATAATTCTTTTTAAATACTACAGTGCTCTCATAGATCCATGTATATGTATCTACACACCTAATTAAGAAAATAAATACTGGTGAGCTCATAGAGCCAGTCAGTGCATGCCACATTTATTCAGGAGGTTTGCTTTGGTCAGTCAAGTGTGTACTACTCACTGCTATGCTGACTTTGCCCAGGATCTCCTCAGGGATTCTCCTGGCTTCTTTCAGCACCTGATCCAGAGAGCCTCCATCCTGTACCGAGAACAGTTCCCAGTTGAATACATGGCACACCCCTCTACTGTACTTAATCTGTATTTTGGATTGTTTCATCATACTGTAATCCACAACAGGTCCAGGTGAATGACAACACAAAGACATACCGCTCCAGAAAAAAAATTAAGAGACCACTGCAGTTTTTTTGCCTTTCCAATGATGCTGAAAAGGAATGTTTTGAGTGAAGAACAGGAGCGTTCAATTTGCAGTCGTTTCCTTCATTTTAACCCTTCTGGTCCTCACTCGAAACCATCCTTTCTGACTTTTTTGGAAAGGAAAGAAAAAGGTGCGGTGGTCTCTTAATTTTTTTAGCTGTGTTACAGCAACTGTTGCAACAATGGAACAAGTCTCAAAGGGCATCATGGCAGTCTCAAAACCATTCGCAAATGTTCATATTCTCACACAAAACTGTAACTCGCAAGCAAGCATTTTGCCAGACCCTCATAGTCTTCTTTTTCTAGCACAATGCTAGTCCTCCGAGAGAACGGAGACAAACCAACTCCCTCAACTCAAACCGCGGTATCTCTTAGACTCTCACCATATGCTCCATACAGATGCTAATCTCCCCGTCGCTGTAGAAGGCTCCGTAGAAGCCCACAATGTAGGGTGAGTTACACTCATGCAGCACCTGCAGCTCTCTGATGATCTGGTTCCTGATGGCAGGCTTGATCTCCAGGTGGATGAGCTGTAGAGAGATCAGATTAACATCGAAATAATCCAGTGTTAGGTGTGCAACGGTACACCTAACCCCACAGCACTGCGGTCTGCGGCTCACAGTTTGGTACGGTTTCAGTACATCACTAAATATGTATTGTCGACAGTTGTGGAAGATAACTGACGTTGGAGCACTTGGCTAGTGTTACAAAAAAGAAAGCAACACTAACCAAGGGAAAATATATAATGCCTGATTAGCGCACAATATGTAAATATTGTTTAACAATTGTATAGCGTGGGCACTAGCGGTGTCCCGAAATAGGTAGAAGGGACATTGGTAACAAGGCATGAACAACTTAGAAGGTGCTGAAACACTCTACTATCAACCACAGAGGTGCATAACTGCAACTATACACACACACCAAATGCTCCAGCATTTCTTTAGCCCTATCAGACTACTGCTGAGGGCTGCAGCAAATAACTGTTTGTATAATGGAATATGTATTTATTATACATCAGTGTTGTCATGTTGCAAAATACCCTCTTTACAACATGAGAAAGCGGTACATGCTATATCAAGCGGTTTTACTCGTTTGAAAGGAAATATTCTAAACTGTTTTAATAAATATTATATTCATATTTATACTAGGCAGCTTGGCCTCATACAGAAGATGTATGATATCATACAAGAAAATCATCAGCATTAGTGCGTGTGTATACTATACACACACGTACACATACGTACACATATACAGACATATTCACATATACATATTCACACTTTTCCACAGTCAATAAAACAAAGCTATTTACGTTTGGACAGTCCATTCTACGTACAGCTTGTGCTGTTTTTGTTACAAAGGTCTGTTTCTTACCACAGGTAGGGGCAGTAGTACACCCATTTAACTTAACAGGAAATAAAATGATACTAGGGAGTTGTGGTCAGGACCACTGCTAAAACAAAGGTAAAATAAAAAATATTAAATTGTGGCTGGACGGAATAATAACCAATTTAATCCTGATGCTTCTAAACCCAATGTTTTTGCAAGAGTTTTGTTTTCTAACCTTAACCACAAGGGAGCGCTAACAAACCTGAGGCATTTCTTTTCTAATCTGGGGCTTCCCTAGCCATTCATGCAAATTTGGGCGACAATGTCACCAACACTGTACATTTCTTCCTATTGCCAATATGTATGTCAAACGGATTGTGCATGAGAAAGTGTTTACGCCTAGATGACTGTTCCTAAGTATGTGTATAAACACTGGGACATCATCGTACGTAGGGTTTGAGTATCACCTGGCATTGGAATTCCCTCAGAAATGCAGATTATTTTAAAGAGGTATTCAAAACAGCGTTGTTAGCTATTTATATTAAAATAATATTAATAGTTATATGCATATACTACAGTTCAGAAGTTTTGGGTAACTTAGAATTGTCCTTGTTTTCCATGAAAACATATTAAATTAGTCTTAATAGGAAATACTCATTGACAAGCTTAGAAATAGGCCTAATGATTTTTTTATTGAAATAATTAAACTTTGCTTTGGTCAAAGGATCCTCATTACTTTTCAGCAATTACAGCCTTCAAGACCTTGGGCACCCTACATTTCTTGAAATAATATGAAGAGATTTCACCCATTGCTTCCTGAAGCACCTCCCCCAAGTTGGATTGTCTTGTTGGGCACTTCTTGCATACCATACGGTCAAGCTGCTCTCACAACATCGCAATAGAGTTGAGATACAGTGACTGTGCTGGCCACCAGCTGAAAGTTTCTTCCCTAAATAGTTTTTGAATAATTTGGAGCCAATATCCTCCAACAACAGGACATTGACCCAAAGCACAACTTCAATTAAATGCCGTCTACAGGGTACGGCTTGACAATATAAAATGGAGTTAGAGTCTTCCTTCTTCAAGATCCTTTTCACCCTGTACAAATTCCCCACTTTACCACATCCAAAGCACGCCAAGACCTTCACACTGCCTCCACCATGCTTGACAGATGGCATCAAGCACTCCTCCAGCATCTTTTCCTTTTGTCTGCATCTCATGAATGTTCTTTGTGAGCCGAACAGCTCAAAAGTAGATTTGTCTGTCCGTAACACTTTTCTCCAATATTCTTCTGTCCAGTGTTTGTGTTCTTTTGCCCATCTTAATCGTTTTTTTTGTTTTCATTGGTCAGACTGAGATAAGGCTTTTTCTTTGCAACTCTGCCTGGAAGACCAGGATCCCAGAGTTGCCCCTTCACTGTTGAAGTTGAGACTAGTGTTTGGCAAGTACTATTTTATTTAACCAGTTGAAGACATCTGAGTGGTCTGTGCCTCAAACTAGACACTGATGTATTTGTCCTCTTGCTCAGTTGTGAACCGAGGCCTCCCACATTTTCTGGTTAGAGACAGTTTGTGCTGTTTTGTGAAGGAAGTAGCACACAGCATTGTACAAAATCTTCAGTTTCTTGGCAATTTCTCACATGAAATAGCCTTCATTTCTCAGGAAAAGTATGAACTGACAATAGATCTCTGTTTTTGGACATTTTGAGCCTGCAATCGAACCCACAATTGCTGATGCTCCAGATACTCAACTAGTCTAATACGATAAGTTTTATTGCTTCTTTAAACAGCACAAAAGTTTTCAGCTGTGCTAACATAAATGCAAATGGGGTTTTCAATGAAAAATTAGCCTTTTAAACTGATAAACCTGGATCAGCAATCACAACATGCCCTTGGAACACAGTGGATGCTGATAGTTGGCCTCTGTACCCCTGCACTACATAGAATATCTCTATGTAGATATTTAATTAGAAGTCAGCTGTTTCCAACTACAATAGTCCTTTACAACATTAACAATATCCACACTGTATTTCTGATAAATTTGATGTTCTTTTAATGACCAAAAAACATGCTTCTCTTTAAAAAAACAAGGAACTTTCTAAGTGACCCCAAACCTTTGAATGATAGCATATATATTATTCAGGTTCATTTGGAAACTGTAACCCCCCCCCCCCTCGTATCATACGGTACAGTTATGAATACATTACAGCCCTATCAAGACAGTTTAATGACTTGACCTGAAACGACTTTTGTTTAGAAACCTGAAGTCAGGCACAGAGCCGTGTGGAGTGAGGCTCTAGAACTCTGAGTTTAGGGAGAAAAATCAAAAGCAGAGCAGATTTACCTTCCGGGCCATGACCAGTCTAGAGGGTTTGTGACGGACCTTGTTGACCACTCCACCGTTGCCAGCCCCCAACTCACATATGGGGTGAAAATCATCATCTTTCAGCTCGCCCACTTGGGCTTTCTGCGTAAGAAAAGCCTCCAGACGTTTCCTTTGCTGTTCATCCAAATCTAGCTCTCCTAGCTTCTTCTGTAAGGCCTCTAGATTGGCTCTGAGAATGAGACATGCACTGAGTAAGCGATACACATGAGTATCATTGTAAAAGTAAAACGAATAAGGATGAACATTATCTTCTAGCCCAGGAATAACCAGATACAACCAGTCTGCCACTGATTCAGTCAGGTGTGTTGATAAGCAAGGGGTACTTCCATCCATTAATTAAGATCTTTTTTTGAACCAAGTCACATTATGAATATACTTTTCTTTTAACATGTGCAGGCTAAAAATATTTTTCTATCAGAACTTCAGAATCAAATATTAAATTAAAGGGGACTTGAGTGAACAAACAACACACAACTGTGATACAAAGTCAAAGTTACACAACACCCAATGCACCCATGCGAAAATGTAATCACCCCCTTAGAATCAAAAACAGGTTACACCACATTAAGAAGCAATGTTACCTGCAGTTAGTGATCAGTCTATCAGAGCACTGTGAAGGATTTTTCCCTCCATGCAGAATGGACAAAGTGAAATGTGTATTAACTGAGTTAGCAGTTGTTTCTGTCTTGCTACTCAGCCATGAAGCCAATTTTAGCTCAGTGTCTTTCTGATGGAGTCATGAGCACTGACGTTAGGTGATGGAGGCCTGCAGACACCCGGACGTTGTTCTAGGATTCTTTGTGACTTCCGGTATGAATTCATGCATCACTTTTTAAGAGATTGAAAGAACAGCCCCTCCTGGGAAGATTCACTTTTGTTACAAACTTCTACCCTCTCCACTTATACCCTGACTATGGTTTGAGGGAGACTAAGAGATTTCTAAATACATTTTTAACCCATTGCAGACTGATAAGTATACATTTTCTATTAACTGAATAAAGGTTCTGAATACTTATATAGTTTACATATCTCTGTTTACTTTTTTATAAATTGGCACACACTCCTAAAAGCCTTGTCTTTTGTCATAATGGGACACTGCTTATAATGATGGAAAAAAACTATAAATGCAATTACTTATAATTTCAGTATAACACAAAATGAGTAAAACCCTTGAAGGGAAAATGTATGGGATGGAAAAATAGCTAAAGTGCAATCACACAGTTTCAATCTCTAAGGACACAGACCTTTAAAAAGGCACAACTGCCCTCATTTTGTCTAGGGCGTAAATTACAAATTATTTGGCTGCTAAAACCAGTCCACCTCTGAAAAGATTATAGGGTCTTAGGACCTTGAGGTAACGTTGACATTAGGCCCATTAAAAGTACATTATTGGGCTAGAATTAATGAAGTTAGCGTTGGGCAGGAACAAACATGTACATACAGTGCCCAGAACCAGAATGTATTCAATATCATTACCGTAGACTATATACACATTCATACAATTAGACATTTAATTTTTTTATTCTCTATTCATTTTATAAATTATTTTCTGCGAAAATATAACAAAACATTAAGAGAACGAGTTGAAATACAACTCGCATCACAGCCCTCCCTTTGAGTACTCACTCGGACGCCGCATCGATGGTTGTGGAGATGGACTGCCCCTCTCCAATGGGCGTGATATTTAAGGGAACTGGTCTTCTCTTCGGTGCCATATCGAAATCTTTTACAATGCCCTGGAAGACTTTCCGACGCAAATCAGTACAAGAAACTGATATGTCTCAGTTTTTCCTAAAACAGCAACAGGGGTAGATGTTGCTGACGGTTTGTTTCGTAGCTACTTTGCAAGCATGACAGATGTTTGAAAGGACAATCACCAAAGCACGTCACCATCAGGTCAGGTGCAAGTCAGTATTTCGATAGTTATCTAACGAAAAACGAATTTACATAAGTAAAAAACAAGCTATAAAACTCCACTAACGTGGTACACAAAACATACTGTTCCTTTCGCCTTTGACTAGCTAGCTAGCAAGGTAGCTGCTAACAAGAACCAGCTCCCCAACGAAAATCGTGTGCAGAGTTCCTCAAATCGCAGCGGCCCTCGCCACAGGTCTCGCGGAAAGCACAATGGTGATGGTTGGCAGGAATGACTGGTCACAGACCGAGGATCGATGGCTTTCGAAGTTAAGGGGTATACGGTTAGACCTTCCCCTGTGATAAAGCTGGGGTAAGAAGCTTGGTCGCAGACTGCGGAGACAGGCTTCAGGGTTTTGGTACAGGAAACAGCAAGAGCTATGTGAACATAGCGACATTAATGTCACGTGATCACACGCCTACATTTAGAAATAAAGGTCACATTAAATTTTACATTATGACTAAAACACATTACATGTATTTGAAGATAAAAATAGAAGTATGTTAGAAATATCAATTAACCAAAGCTACTTTAGGATATATTCCTTTTTGTTCATGAGCCACTCCAATGCTGCTTTGGCCTTGGGATTTATGTCCTGCTAAAAGGTGAATTTCCTCCTATGATTCACTTTTTACGCACTTAAGCAGTTATTCTTGCAATGTTTTACTGCGTTGTGCTCCTTCCATTACTCTTATATTAACAAGATGCCCAGTTCCTTCTTATGAGAAAAGCTCCCACAGCATTAGGCTGCCACCAACGTAGTTCATTTTATGGATAGTTTGTCTTGAGATGGGTAGTGTTCCATTTGAGGAGAGGGACCTATATAATTTGGTAACTTTAAATCCAACGAGGTGAAGAGTATCAACCAGCAGTTTGTGAACCAACAAAATCACTGGAAATAGATCAATGGAGACATTTATCCAATCTGTGTAGATGTGTAAATGCCAGATCACTAGGGCAAGTTGTATAATTGACCCACTTTTTCTTTTTTTGGTTTTCTCTGAAAATCCTTTAAGAAAATCCTTTAAGAAACTTCCACAATCCTTTAGCATTGTTTCCTAGATAAATGTTATAAAATATATAATATAAAAATCATAAAGGATGGTGACTATTCATGGTAAAATATTTAAAGCAGACAGAAACACAGCCATGGACCTCGTGTTAATTTAGGTGGATAGAGAGAAAGAACATATTGTTGAGCTAACAGATAACTTTTATTTTGAAATGTGTAGCTTAACTTGGATCCGTTAATGTCGCTTAATGTCGTTGATTCCTCGGAAATAACGTGGGGAGTCTTCCAGGAATCGCGAGACTGAGCAATCAAAAACGGAAAAGCAAGCAAGATCTCTTGCTATTTCATATTTACCTGATAAAATCATTTAACTACAAAAGCCAGAAACATATGTTATAAATGAGGTGGATAATAACGCCTTTAGTAGGTCGAATACAAAGTATCGTGTAACTAACCCTAGACAGACGACAAGATGTTTACCTGTGGAGGCTAACGCAATGAGTGCGCGTCCTAGCATGCTTCGAAGTGCATGTGCATTCACTTGATGGTCAAAGTTTTTCAATATCTCTTACACACAGACACACACACACACACAAAGTTTGTACATTTACGCCTAAACTTTGCCTAGGTGTAATGCCTAACTATAACCCTAAACTTAACCAACAATGCCTGGACCTTAAAAAATGTTTGACCCTAAACCTAAATCCTGAGCTAGAAATTTACCTTTGCCTCACAGGGACCGGCAAAAGGTACCCAAAAGTCCGAATTCTTGTGGTTTTACTATACTCATGGGGACGTTTGGTCCTCATGAGTATAGTTAGACCTAAAACACACACGCACACAAAATATCCACTAAGTTCACATATTGCAGCACCCCTGGCCGGGATGCTAACTAAGGAGACGGAGTCAGGAAGAAAGCACTGGGTAGAATTTATTAACCTAAACACAGACAGCTGTTGGCCACTGTCTACGCCTAAAACATAACAGGGGACACATAAAATGGACAATTACACAAACTCCTATGAACAGTAAGACTAACTATCCCGCAGGTTATCTCACAGGTAGGCTAAGCACTCCTCAATCGCGCATGGGAGTCGAGCCAAAAAGAGGCAGAGGCCCGCCAAAACCCCACCTTATAGGAGAAACCTAGACACACCTCTGCTATCCAACAAGCCCCCCAGAGCTGCCACCTGGCCGTGAGATGTCCCATCCGGATAAACAGCCCTGCCTAATGGCAAGGTGATTTAAGATGATGAATGTATTCACTAATGATGTTATATCCAGGTGCAGAATCAATAGGCTAATGTTAAGAGCGCATCTTTGTGTTCCACGCATATGTATTTCTGCAGGCGATCTAATAATTAGGACAGCTACGATGTAACCTTTATGAACCTGAAATCCACGCTCTAACATAATTGTAGCCTACATCTACACCTTTACATTAGAGATTTGCACTTTTCCATAGTTTTTTTGTTTAATTTCTTTGCATTTTTAACAAAGAGCTGTTTGGGAGCCAAATGAGTCAGCTCTGTCAGGTGAATGAGACCAGAATAGCCAATTATTTACTGGGACAATCATCCATTAAATGACTCTCAGATATTAAATTATTACTATTTCTAAAGATAAGAAATCCAGTGAAACCCTATGTTGATGAAAACCTGCAAAATGGGCAGGATATGAATAACTGGATCCATATTATTAGGTCCTAAGTAGAACAAGGACTGAATGCTATACATTTTGATTGCATGAATATAATGCATAAAAATGCGTTAAAAGTAATATCCTATAGCTTGTTGTAGGATCCTACCCATTACTTTTTTAATTTGTGAGACCTTAATTTCACTTATGTGATTTCAGTGTTTATAAGTTCAGATCAGATTTATCTTATAAAGCCCTTTTTACATCAGCAGTGTCACACCGAGGCTGAAACCGCAAAGAGCATGCAACAAAAGTGTTGACGCACAGTAGCCAGGAAACACTCCCTAATAGGGTCAAAACTTGAGAGGAACCAGGTTCTGAGGGGTGACCAGTCCTCTTCTGGCAGTGCCGGGTGAACATTTTAAGAGTACAAATTGTAATAATTAATAAATGCATGTGGGCTGTGTTCAGAGTCTATAAAACATAATCCAAATCAGCTGCATGACAGGGTAGACAAGGACAGGAACAATCAGATAGGTGCATCAGTGGAGTGGCAGCCAGAATAGTTGATCTGCAACACAACCAGGAGGACTTTGGACAGGAACAACTATGAGTCCTTTGGGTCTGGTAGCCCCTAGTTGTGGTGAACATGCTCATGTCCTCCCAAGTTTAAGGGGAATAGGGCATAAACAAAATTAGACACTCTACTCTTACTCCACAAAAATATAGCAACGTAAATCCTCAGGGCTGAGAGGGGGGTCTAGTGACTCTGTGTTCCTAACCGAGGGTAACCCTGGACAGGTCTCAACAGGCAGGAAATCACTCCACCCACTTTGCCATCCATCAAGTTACCTGCAAAACCTTTAGATTTTTATGAGCAAATACTAGTTCGGAGTTTGGCATAATTGGTCTATAAACATAACTTCACCCATGTTACAATACGCCTATATGAAATTATAGGTATATATTGCGGCAAATCAGTTTTCTTTGCCGATATATTACAAATAATTAGACCTATTAGATGAAAAGTAACTTTCTGATTACCATAGCTTCTTGCAAAATATGAGTTTGATCATGAAGGATAAGCAGCTAACAAGTACTCAGCATATGTAGGATCTCCTTCAAGACTGTTGGAAAAGCATTACAGGTGACTACCTCAGGAAGAGGGTTGAGAGAATGCCAAGTGTGTAGAGCTGTCATTAAAATAAAGGGTGTCTACTTCAAAGACTCTTAACTATAAATTTATTTTGATTTCTTAAACACTTTTTAGTTACTACACGATTCCTCATTATTTTATAATTTTAATGTATTCACTATTACTCTACATTGTGGAATATAATAGTAAAAATAAACAAATACCCCTCAATGAGTAGGTGTCCAATCCTTTGTCTGGTACTGTATGTGTAACTATAGTTGAATCACAGCTATGCAATATGTTCCAAAATGACAGGAAAATGGCAGATAAATAATAAAAAGCCAATTTAAAAATGCTAGAAATGTTGTATGTGATGTATTATATCCAGAATCCAAGATGTATACTAAAATGAGTGGCAGCAAATTTTTTATTGCATTTAGAAATACAGGAATACAATATAGGAATTCTTACCATGTAGTGTTAGCATGTTTATATGTATTTACATGCATAACAGTCATCCAATTGATCAGTGTTCATATTATTGTAGTCTTAATATATATATTATTATTATTAAGTCTGAGCAATACACAGCGATCAGTACTTACATTTTTCTGTAGTCAGGTGTAAATAGTGTTGTTCTACCATAATGTAGTGTTCAAAGGAGCCAGTGACTGGTAGCACTGGGTCAGCAGTGGCAGAACCAGACAGAGGGGTCATGGTTTGGAAGCGATTGCCACACAATCTGGCAGTGTTTAACACAGCTGATGGTTATTTTGATTGCCCTGCAATGGGTGGAAAAAGGCAGTGTGGTCATGGAAAGCTAAGTTCTTTACCTTCATAATAGTTATAACTAAGGGAAAGCAGAAACCTCTGAGATGTGTGCAAACATCAGTTTCGCGCTTGTTTTCCAGAATATGTCAAGGTGTTGATAATCTACCCATAGGAATAAGTGGCATCATTTTTACTATTAAGTGTTCTCTTTCAAATAACAATTTTTCCATAATGGAATAAGCCAAAATGACTTTGCAGACAATTCGATTTTTACAAAATTGTTTAATTAATCCCACACGTCAATAACAGGTGTTTGAATACAATTATTTAGAATTTTACAGTTCTTTTTAACAGAGACAAATGTGTCCCTGAGACCAGCATCAGGTACAGGACATCAATCGACACCTCAACCACCTCTTACAATTCCACACTGGTATTTGTGATTTCATTGTGTATGACTTTTGGAACAACTGGAGGCGATTCAAAGCTTAATAAAATATTATTTAAATTTTATTGTCTTTTAATATGAACATATAAAAAGACACAACAAACAAAACATTTACATCATGGATTGCAAGCCACTGCCCATGCTACCTTAAGCATTATAATAATAAGGGATGCCACTATCAAGACCTGACCCTCCATTAACCTAAAATCCACCACGGCCCCTAATCCAGGTTTCACCTGCATCTGGCTCAGTTCCTTAGCAACACCATGTACTTCTCCCCCTCTTTATCACGATATCAAAAAGCTTGAGAAAATCTGTTATCTGCGCAGTGATGTTCTACACTTTTGCACTTATAAATTAAAAAAAATGTAACTTTAATCTTGAGTAATTTCTGTTGAATAGATTGGCTTATTTGAAAATGGAATGAACGTAATAATGTTGCTTGATGAATTAATCATACAACTACAGTCATATTCCAGGACACAGCTAGGGTTTGAGGTTTTTGACAAAGTGCCATTAATGAATGTGGGTTAGCCTATGTTTACAGAACTAATTTATTGGTATAACAATCCACAAACTATATGGAAACATCATGAGTACTGCAGAAAAGTGGAAGACCAGGTTTACATAAAGACTATATCCCATTGTTTCCTCAGTCAAGACCATTTCACGATTAGATTAGGTATACTACTACTCCTTGCACGCAATGTCTATGAAAGTCTGGATTCAGGATGATCATACATCATGTCAATATGCCTATGTTATAGTCAAATGCATGAATAATCAATACCATGAGAATTACCATGAGAAATTCAGAGCAGACAGATTGAAGAAAAAAAATCTGTACAGTACTGAAACTGTACAGTACAGAAACAAGGACTATAATAGAAGGGATAAATCATATGGCCAGGAATGTAAATTAAAGGAGAAAGACTTCAACTTGTCTCTGGAGCCTAAATCTCTCAACCATTGAAACCCCAAATATCAACCGTGTTTATTACAATTTCAACTGTACCTGTGGAAAACGTTCCCTTGAAACAGCTGTTCTGAATGTATGTTTAAGCTACCAGTAGAGGACCATCTAGGAACTACGCTAGAATTATCTGAATGGATTTGATAACAATAAATAGAACCATACGCATCTTTCGATTTGCATGGCAAGTGTTCTATGTATTAGCCTTGTCGTGTAGCCAGCGAATGACCAACTAATACATCACCCACATCGCAAACGTACTTAATTTTACATTTCTCTATTATAGGAAACTTACAGTAATGCATGGTATCAGCAAAATGCATGCGATAGGTGGTCAAATGGTTGGTGTTGCCAATTTTTGGTTTATCGTCCCAACTCCGCGATAACAAAGACTTATTTCTAACAGCAATATCGTTGAACACGGGAGGTGATAAGCTGTGTAACTAGTATGAACTGCATGGTTTACTCAGAGCAAAATAAAAAGAACCTGTTTTATGATGGCAGGTCCATTCCTGGATTATCCCACCTACCATGTTTTCATTCACAACCAAAGTCCCAACCTCAATTGTTCTGCTACCCCTAATATGGAAATTTGTGCACAGCGCTGAGCTGTATGTAAATGGCTCTGTTACAGCACCTCTCCATTCCAACATATATACAATTTAACACAAACTGCCATTCAAATAAAACAGAGTTAAGAAACCAATTATCAATAAATACCATACTCTAGACAAAGAAATTAAGTCAAAAGGGATGTCAACACTCACAAATCAATTCCATATCTTAAGACATCCCTCATCAAGTCCTCCACTTGGGGGGGGGGGGGGGACTAATGACAACAAATAATCCATTTTCTTACTGGAACTTTGTGTAGACCAGCTCAACTAGCCAAACAACTATGAGTCCAACCTCCACCAATCTTAACTCAAAGGCACCCAAATCTGACCTAGCAAAAATAGATAATTGACACAAATCCGATTTGGCACAATTGCCTCAATATGGTTTTGAACAGTTGTTTGTGGATACTAATATTTGTGACATTCTTTAGTCAGGGTCATGTTGAATAGCCTTGTTAAACAATTCTCAGCAAAGAAAAACAAGTTTGGTTCAAAACACTGCAAAGCGCTTATGAAATCCAGGGGAAAAGATTGAATGCAGTAGTGTTTGGTCTCTAAAGACAATCTAACTGACATGAAAGCGGCAAATGAAAAAAAACATCCTGCATTAGTTTCTTGATCAATATGAACAACACTGGCAATACAGAAAGTTGGGCAGAATCTGAAAAGGGTATGTTTCAAAACATCAAACGATAAATGCTCACCTTAACTAACCCGCCGCAAGCAATCCTGGGTCATATTTAATAGACACAAATGAACCAAAAAGTTTCCAAATGGAGTGAAACAGGGATGAACTCTATTTGTCTAATAAAGAACTTCAATTTTTGTTATAAATTTTTGGTATGTATGCGCTAGTAAACACAACCAAAATGCTATTAAATGGGTTATATTTGTTTTAAAATCCAGGTGAGCAGGTGGGAAAAGTAATAAAAAAGTAGACCCTCCTGTTAAAATACTATAGCCAACTTAGTTCAGGTGCTATTATCTCTGGTCAAGTAGGTTTGCGGTGTATGACTGAGGTAGGTTGTCAGCATTTAAAGACAAACTAAAATGGGGGATGTATCAAACCCAAAGTTTAGGAATTTATGTGATAAAAAACAACTTATTTTGAAACACTGTTAGTCAGAGCCCATTGCTTTGTCTACATTGTCTGAATACATTAAATAGAACAAAAGAAAAAAAGTTGGTGCTGTTCAATTTTATCGTATTCCAGAAAGATTGAGTCTGTGGTTTGCCCCAAATTCTTCATATTAGGTTATTTCGACCTCTTACTACAACTGAACTACAGAGGAGGCTCCATATCTCCAACTGCCACTGGCCACACACACCAAATGCTTGTAGCTTTGAGCAAAAGTTCAAAGTCAAAATCAAATAAAAAGTACACAGATGAAGGGTAAAATAGCTTGAGAGGTGGTAATTGTTTTTGACCCTCCAATGGAGGATATAGGATTTGAATGCTGGAAGGGGCACAGCCACAAGTGTTAGGAAGCTGTTGTTTCCAGTGGTGTATAGAGGAAGCCTAAACACTCCAGAGGTTGACAGTGCATGTATGTGCATGTGAGTGTGTCTGTGTGTGGATAAACAGAGAAGTGGGGGCGGGCGGGCGGGCAGGCAGGGGATGTAGTAGGGACTAATGATTTCCTGTCTTCCAGTCTAGCCCAACCCCCTTCTCTCCCTCAGTCTGTGGGTCAGTCCGCCAGTCAGTAGGCGGTGACCATGTCCTTGTCATAGTCGTATCGGCCCCTCTTGGGCGCAGGGCTGTCCTGGCTGTCCTCAGTGTCATCGCTGTCTCCTCCAGCCCCTCCCCCCTCTTCTTCCTCCTCAGAGTCCAGAGTCAGATCCACCACCACCCCTCCCCCTGCACCACCTGCCGTGGACCCTGCTCCCGACTTCCCCGTCTGGCTGGTGCTGCTGTGGGCCGGGGAGTGACCATTTACCTCAGGAACACCTGGGAATGGGGTACAGGTTCACACACCATTACAAACCAATGTTTAAAAAAATAAATACTATATATTATACATATGGCCTATTCTGGTGGCATCTAAAATAAAGATCCAAAACATTGATCTAACTGCTTGTGGTAACATGGTGTAAGGTAACAACGGACCAATCTGTCATGCACTTACATATATCCACTACAGGGTAGTCAGGCGTGTTGCTGCGTTCCCGCTCTCTGTCCCTCTCCTTTTCATCTCTGATGGGTCTCCATGAACCGTCAGTCAGATACTCAATCTCCTCAATATCCTCATGGGTCTCTTTTAAGATCTCTGATGCCAGCCTTGAGAGATAGAGACAGTGACATAAGTACATATCACACCAGGACACAGCCAGTGACCAGATGCATCCCAAAACAAAAGTAACTAAAAACTAGGATCCTTAATAAACACATGCAGTGGCGATGCATCATTTATGGCAAATGGGCAGAGCACAACCAGTTATTCTGGTGTTATGTGACAATCATTCAGATGTCTAGAAAGCACCAACACATACAGTGCTAATAATGAGTTCCTTGGACTATGTGGCTTGGTTTCTAATCTGACCTGCACTGTGGGACCTTATACAGACAGGTTTGTGCCATTTTTCAATCAGCTGAATTTGCAACAGGAAGACTCCAGTCAAGTTCTAGAGATATCTCAATTTGAGGTGTCATAGCAAAGGGAATAAATACTTACGAATATACTGACTTAAGTTTTCGTATTTTCAATAATTTAGCACATTTCTAAAAGCATGTTTGTGCTGAACTGACATTGTGGTAGTGTGTAGATAGAAAGGTTGCGTCGGATTGGTTCAGAGGGCTGTCACTCACGGGGACACGTCACTATAGAATCTACTGGAGTGCTAGCAGAGAGTTGGCCCATTGGATGCTTTCACAGTGCCACCCAAAGCAAAGGGAATTTGCCAGAGATAAAATCCTGTTAATTACCTAGCTTTGACTGGACTGATTATTTGTCATATCACAGGTTTTAAAGTGTTAGTAAGAACTTCTTGTTAAGCAGTCAATATGGTTCATGTTGACAATCTACCAGCAAATCCTTTTCAAATCACATGGAACTACAGTAAAAATGTGTCAGTGCTCATCAGTAAATGTGGACATGAGGTAAACATGACATGTAATTTGAGTTAGAAAGTGGCGACTAAAAGCTAGCGTTCCTGACCAAGCACTACTTTGCTTGAAGAAGTGAACAACAATGATTTGAATAATTAGAGTTTGCCTATGAACTTCCATAGTTCTCAAGTATACCTTAGATTGGAGCTTATTTTCATTGTAATATCACTTATCAACTGGTATATTGTTAGTTTCAAAGCCAGAAAAGTGGATGGTCAAGTTGTGGGATAATAGCTGCAAGGCTTGGCAGTCAGGCCCTTTGTCCCTATCATAGAGTATTTAATGCAAGTGTGTAGTGGCTTCAGTAAACAAGATTCATGTTAAAATTACTTACGTAGATGCACACAACCTGTGACTCATGAATTTCTAATGTGTTACAGCAATTTTCTTTGCATCCCAAAAAGTTGGGATGCTGGATAAAATGGAATTAAAAGAAGAATGCAATTGGGCAAATCATTCAAACCCTATTTTCAATACAAAACTGTACAAAGAATACATATCAAATATAAAAACAGAGATATTTTGTTTCTAAAAAAAATATGAATTTGATGCCAGCAACACATTTAAAAAAAGTTGTGACAGAGGCAACAAAAGACAGGAAATGTGTAATGCTAAAAATCTAAACCTGGTCACAAAACTGATTAGGTCAATTGGCAACAGATCAGTAACATGATTGGTTATTAAACAAACATTCCAGAGAGGGTGGGCCAGTCAGAAGTGAGAAAGGTAAGGTGTTCACCACTCTTTGAAAGACTATCGGCAAATAGTGCAACAATTTAAGAATGCCCAATGTAAAATTGCAAAGAGTTTGGGGATCTCATCTATAGTGCATACTATCATTGAAAGAGTCAGAGAATCCAGAGGAACATCTGCATGCAAGGGACAACGCCAAAAACTAATATTGGGTGGTCGTGATCTTCAGGCCCTCAGGTGGCACAGCATTCAAAACAGACAGTTCTGTAGTGGAACTCAGGAAAACCACTGTCTATGAACACAGTACATCACTGCATTCACAAATCATTGACGCCGTGTCCTCCAGGCTAAAGAGGCACCATCCAGCTAATAAGCACACAGTTCAAAAGCCAGCATCCATGATGGTATGGGGGTGCATTAGTGCCCATGGCATGGGTGACTTGCACATCTGTAAAGCCTAACCCTATCTTTTTCAGAAAGGGCCTTACATATTTCAGCAAGACAACACCAAACCACATTTTGCATATATTACAACAGCATGGCTCCATAGTAAGAGTTCAGGTGCTAAACTGGCCTGTCTGCAGTCCAGACCTGTTACCCATTGAAAACATTTTGCCTATGAACTTACACTCCTTTGAAAACAAAGGATCCCCCAAACTACATTAGCATCTGAAAAATCTATCAAGAATGGGAATACATTTTACTTTCAAAACTACAACAATTGGTCTCCTCAGTTCCCAAATGCTTACAGAGTACTGTTAAAAGAAGAGATGCAAAACAGTAATAAACGTGCCCCATGTTCTAACTTTGTTCCTGGCATCAAATTTAAAAAAGGCATGTTCTTTTCCAAAAACAACCTTTCTCAGTTTCAACATTTTGATATGTTATCTTCGTACTATTTACAATTAAATACAGGTAAAAATGCTTTGCACATCATAGCATTCTGTTTTTATTAGCATTTTATGCAGCGTCGTGACTGTTTGGGAAACGGTTTGTACTATATTCCTGAACATAAGTAACAATGGCCTTATTGAACATTTTCATCACACCAAAAGTAGGTAAACCAATGCAAGTTAAAACAGGAGTCTACGAACTGCTTCAAAAAATGCTATGTTTCCCCCCCAACATCGATCAAGCAAAGACCCATGCAAATACCCCTAAAGGGTTAGTTCACCCAAATTTCAAAAGTACACATTGTTTTTGTATGCTCTATCAACATGGTATGAATACAATCCATAACCTTGGCAGTAACTTTCAATCAAGTCACTTTCCATGAATTATTAAAAAAATCATCCATGTGACATCTTTAGTCATACAATTAGAGATACATTTGCGTTATTGGAACATGATTGCTAAGTTGTATTAATTAAATGAAATTCATGTCACAAATGCTAAATGTGTGACACAGACAAAACCAAAATATTACTCATGGTCATAGCTTGTCCATAGCCTAGTTACCGGCTAAGGAAACCAAGAAACAAGTTTTGAATTTGGGTGAACTATCCCTTTAAAAGGAAGCATCGTTCTCAAATTCCTGCTGAGTGAGTGGTAGTGATGCTGCTATTAAGTGACAAGCCCCAGCGTGCTCAACTCACCCATCGATGGTAAGCAGCTCAAAGGGAGCCTGTTTGTCACACACAGGGCAGGTCCACGTGGGCTTCTTCTCATTCATCTGCAGAAAGAATATGGCGTCGAAACACTGCAGGTGGGCACAGGTCAGCACCCGACATGGCACACCTATCCGCATCTTCACCAGCTGAGAGAAGGAAATTCAGATGATTCTAAGCATGAGGCTGTGGAGGCATACTGGGTTGTATGTAGCCTGTTTTGATGTCAGAGAGGTTATGTAGATACTCACAGGACAGATGAGGGAGACCCGTAACCCTGTGGTGGCGATCTCACTCTCTGGATCAAATCGTAGCTTGTCCTGGACTGGACAGAGTACCGGACAAATGGGTGTAAACATGACTAATATGCATAAGCGCATGACGAAAAACAGAAAACATAAATGGCTTACTTACTGCGTTCACGACAGCGTTCTGCACTCTCCACCGAGCAGTGTTTGAGTTGGCTGAAAAGTTCTGCTGATGTGAAGACCCTCACTAAATACACTGCCACTGAGTAGCGCTGCACACAGGACAGGATGACATGGGGACTAATTACTAATCAAAGTTAACAGACTTCAAATTGGGGTGCAATTGTTTGACAATAAGATTACAAAAAAATTGGACAGAAACTTTTTATAAAACATAAATCATATTTCAGTTAATCACAAAACTACACACAAAACGCTCCCAATCAGCAAAAGAAATAGCCAGGATTACAATGCTGTTATGCCCTTAGAAGAATGTTGAAGCAGATAAATAGCTGGCAATGCATTGCAAGAGACGGATACATTACAAAAAAATCTCATGAATACATAGTTGCGGTCATAATTGCATCCAACCAATTGAAGCAAATCAAGCTAATTAGCAAATGCAAAACTAGCAGTTCTCAAACCAATTCTGGGGAACCCCAACCACTCCACGTGTATTCCAGAGTCCACTTGTCAACAAAATATCTGGCTCAACTACATGAAAAACATCAGGAAGTTCAGGGCTAAAACCAAATTGAAAAGAAAAGAAATCTGGGATCCAAGATTAGATATCTGGCAATGGTTCTCAACAAAAACAAATTGTTTAATGACATAAAAATTGAATAACCTTGTGCATCTCTGTATTATTGACTCATATATAGAGATGGACCGATACCATTGTCAATACCGATTTTGAGTACTGAACTTAGAGTATCTGCTGATACAGTGTACCGATCCGATACTGACATTTCTATTTTAAGTGGTATGACTGCCATCATTCTTTTACAATATTTAATTACCAAATTTCTCAATATTTAAGATATTGGAACATACATTAAACAATAACAAATCTTATTAAAATGTTGGATATACACTTCAAGAATGAGTCAGGATTATGTGGGAGATTAATAGCAATGTAGAATGGGAAAGTAGATCTGTATTGGACGAATAAGTAATTGCAGAGAAAACTAGGTATGTGACAAAACATAAGCATTTTCTTAAATGTCACCAATCACAACTTGATCAATCGTACCAAAATAACATTAGGCGCTTCAGGAGAGACAGTAAACTATTTGGCTATTCAATTGAAAATGAAAAAGGACAGGTTGTACAACACCAAACAGGGAGGCTTGTTATTTAGTTACAAATCTGAATTGACTTCAAGATTAGACATTGCAGTTAAAAGTGATGTATTTTCAATTAACCTTGTATTATATTTCTTGCCAATTGCATACACACTGAAAGTGACTGCTTAGGCAAAAGCATTAACACACACACACACACACACACACACACACACCAATTGAACACCAACTAGTTGGGGCCTAAGCGCTACAGACAACCCAATTTGTGAGAACTTGGCAAACTTGGAGACAGACAGAGCGCCAGACAGACAGAGCGCCAGACAGACAGAGCGCCAGACAGACAGAGCGCCAGACAGACAGAGCGCCAGACAGACAGAGCAGGAGATTGACGAGGACAAGAACAAAGGGGACAGGCAATAGACTGAGATATATTTCCAACAACATTAGGGCTAGTTTGGTGAACCTCCTGCCTCTTCTGCAAGGAATGGAAGAGGTAAGCGGAGACAATGAGGTGGATACAGAAAGTTTGGATTCAGAACGCAAGGTGACATTCTCCCTGTGGCCTAGCCAGGGATGGCATTCTCCCTGTGGCCTAGCCAGGGATGGCATTCTCCCTGTGGCCTAGCCAGGGATGGCATTCTCCCTGTGGCCTAGCCAGGGATGGCATTCTCCCTGTGGCCTAGCCAGGGATGGCATTCTCCCTGTGGCCTAGCCAGGGATGGCATTCTCCCTGTGGCCTAGCCAGGG
>JACXGJ010009462.1:5730-24335 GCA_016801105.1 Esox niger
CACACACACACACACACACACACACACACACACACACACACACACACACACACACACACACACACACACACACACACACACAGTGATCCCAGGAATTCCACAGACATGCCCCCCAAAACCCCTCTCACTACCCAGTACCCTGTCTGATCGGGGTTTCACAACAATGACGTTGCACGTGTGTGTGTGTGTGTGTGTGTGTGTGTGTGTGTGTGTGTTTACTATGTTTTCTGAGATGAGGTAAAAACCTCTGGGATTTGAGGGAACAGAAAGCAGATGGTTAAGAGATTATCATGCCTTCGTTTCTAAACGCTGGATCTTGATGACCTGCTTTCTGAGGCAGCATTTCCTTTGAACTTTCAATACCAAGGGCAGAGTGTTTCCTGGTGCTACCTCAGAGGAAGGATGGACAGCCTTGCTCATCCTTCAGAACCACTGACACACATTAGTGGTGAAACAATGGTTATTATATTTCATGCCTCTAGGGAATAATGCACAGCTTGCACTTCGAATGCAAACAAACCAGAGGTCATGCATTTTGAAGGGCAAGCACCTGTTGACTTCTGCACGTCGGAACGCAGGTCATTCCAGTAAATGTGTGTGTTTTGAATGTCACAAAAAAAAAGTGTCCGAAAAGTCTGTGATCATGACCTAACAGTCGTAAGACTTTTCAGGAAATAAAATAGATTAAAAGCAGACGACAGAGAATTAATAGAGATATCAGTGGATATTCACCACAGCAGTGACATCACCTCTGCAGCATGCATCCAGAAAGACAATCTCCTGAGTGGTGTCTTGTTTCCCTAATGACCCCCCCACTCCAAATCCCTCTGCTTTCCTAAACACACTGATTCAAGAGCTCAGTCACTGTTCAACTGGCCACCACATTCTTGCCATTTACATACAGTTAGCTAGAACATCCCTGTATCCTTCTCATCACAGAGCCCAAGAATGATTCAAAGCTCATGTTTTAGAGCAGCATTTCCCTATAAAGGTTGGGAGCCAATGCTAGGTTGTGGCAGTCATATGTTATATAGAAACACTGTTTAGTCCAATGGCTGGGAAAACTATGGCTGCAGAAGGGCCACTGATTCAGAAACCACTTCTGTGTAGGAGAGCAGCCATTATAATTATGACCCTGACGTCTGAAGGTAGTCATCTTCATTATGCTTGTTTAGAGCACTTCATCTACTTAATTCAGGAATGGAAAGCTAGTCCAGCTAATATAATTTCCAATTCATCTAATACAGTGAAGACGCAAACTACATCCCGGAAAGACTTCGTCTGCAACCATAATGTATCATTAGAATGCTCTCTGTGACACAAGCTAACTGGCTATGATTAAGCAGAGTCATAAATCTGAGGTAAATATTCTGTGGATTGGATTTATTCATTAATTGGAGTTTATCACATTGATGAATTACAAAAGTAATATATAACATTTATTATTTAGTGATTGACAGGGTTGGGTACTTATATTTCTATGAGTAATCCCTTTACATGTACAAATAGTAATCAGAATAATCCTACCTGAACATAACCCAAAAATGACCGAAATGCTGCTAATGGTATGTCACGATTTAAGAACTGCATACCAAAAAGGATAAATATAGCCAATTTCATAAATATATACACTTCTTCCAATAAATCATGTTTGGTCTACATTGGATTAATTCAGACCCAGACATAGTTTAACAACCACAATCACTAGAGCAGAAACAAATTGAGAGAGCAGATATGTTTAACATAATTGTAAATACATAATAGACACTACTGTTGTGTGGTTGTCCCACCTAGTCATTTTAAGATCAATTTAAGTCGCTTGTTTTACAGTTGTAAAAGAAACAAAAAAATCCCTGTTTAGACAAGCCTGAATTAGTTTAAGAACAAGTTGGCTAAGTCACATAAATTGCAAGGACTGAGACTGTGAAATAATAGGTGATTACAGTATTTCATTTTTTTCCTTTTATGTCCCCCGAATATGTATAACATCTGTGCAGTCTTTTAGTCAATAACTGAATTTTAAGGACAGTTTCAAACACAGACCACTTACCTTTTTTTTGTTTTCAAATAACAAGGATGGTTAACAATAATAAATCTGACATTTAGTATTTCTTCACAGCACACTCAAAACAGACCATTCAAGGCCAATCAAAGATAAAGTCATCAATCTGAACACTGCTGCAGACCAGGAAGGATACTTGTTAGCAATGTCAACATGAGGCCATTTGTGATTTTAAAAGAGCAACTAGGGGGGCCTAGTTGTTAGATCATCTTACCAGTAGCTGAAAGGTTGCAACATCAAGTCTTCTCAGAAACAGGTCTACTGCTCTGTTTGACGAATACTCAGTATTGACAAAATATTTTTAGCTAAAAACTGTTTGAGAACCGGCGGTGTTAAATACATTTTCTGGACAATTCATGCCACATTTGGATTGATTTGGGATTCGCACATCGATGCACTCGTATGTTATTTATTTGAATAATCGACCAGTTCATATTGTTACATCCTTAGCTTACCCCCAGTGTGATATCTACTTCAGGGAATTACATTTACATTACCGTAATTTAACAGATGTTTTCACCCACAGCGACTTACATACATGAATGAGTGCATACATTTAGTACCAATAGCACTTTACATAGGATGTTACAGGGGAGGAGAAAGGAACATTTGCCAATTGGAAATTGGGGATGATTAAGTGGACAAGAGCACGATTGGACATTTAACCAGGACACTGAGGGTTAACACCCCCACTTATATCAAAAGTGCCTTGGAATCTTTAATGACCACAGAGAGTCAGGACTCGTGTTAAACAGCTCATCTGAAAAATGCCCCCTCGCAGGGCAATGTCCCCATCACTGCCCTGGGGCATTGGGATTTGATCTTTAGTGGAGAAGAAAGAATGCCCCAACAGGCTCTCCAACAACACTTTCAGCTGTATCTGCAATCTCCTGTGCAAGGACCGACCATGACAGACTCTTTTTTGGCTTCGGAGGCGAGCCAGCGGTGGACCGCAGGGGGGGGCTATGCAGGTTAATAAGGTGAGAGGTAGGACAATACAGAGGAAAGGATACCATTGTTAAGGAGACTTCTGGGTTTTGGTTGGGTGGGGGAGTTGTTTGTTAAGCTGTTCCTTTGGAGTGTTTTCCTATTGGGGGGGGGCTATTTTGACACTTCCCTGAAAACATTCAGTGTGTTTGTGTGGTGTGGGGAGGGGCTAGCTGTCACTAGCACCTTCTGATGCCTCAGCTGTTAGGCAAACACCTTCATTGCCCCAATTCCTAAACCTGCTCCTGCGGTGTAAGCCTGAAGACTGGCTGGACTGAGGAAAGAGAAAGGACAACTGACAACAGATTTCTGTGTATTTCCATAGCTCTCCTCACAGTTTTCCCTTAACGCAACGTAGCAATTTCAAAGTTCTTTGCGCAATGCGGACTGAGCATTTGGCAATGCAGGCCCCGACCAAGATACAGTACAACTTGCCGCTACAGCATTTTCTTTTGGCTTCATCCGTATACAGAATACAGCAGTCACTGTTGCTTGCTGGATGTCATCGCATTCTTTCCACTTCCCAGTGGGCCGTGCCGCTGCTAAAGGTCCTATTCCCAACTTCCCGCAAAACCCCACTGGCCAGCATTTCCATTACTCTTTCGCGACGCCACTGCGCTACACTTGGGAGAGGGCTGGCCTCAATAAAAGCTGATAATTTAATCTGTAAAGAGGAGCGAGGTAGGAGAGGGGGACAGCGGCGTTTCCCCGAGAAGAAGATAGTGCCTCCCAGGCCTGACGTAATGCTCGACCCTGATGAACCACCCAGGGGGGAGGTAGGGGGAGGCGGCGGCTAAGTAATTGGGTGCATTGAATGCAGACTCCGAGTCCTTGGAATGAGAGGTGGAAGAGGGGGAGGGAAGATGTTTTAGGACCTCTGAAGGCACATGTTATGAAAGCAGGTGCATGTTTGGGTGTGCGCGTGCGCGGGCATGGCGGTTAGCGTTGCTGCGGCTAACAAAATCTGTTCATACCAACCCAGCCCTTTGCCCTCTCCATCAGTACCACAAGAACACAAGTCTGAGACAGAGAAAATGTATAAAGACAGCACACTGGCCGAGATACAAAAGTGTTCTGTCGCAGAAGTGTTGCGAAAATGAATCTAGCCACTTGACATCTCACGTTCGTACGAAGCTGTATGGACTCCTGCATGCACCATTGAATTCCTGTAACTTATCTAGACCACAGAAGCCTGCTTGGTATTAGCGTTCCCAGGTTCTGTCGACATTAGAAGAAACATGTTTATGGGGGAAGGTGTGACAGAAGGAGGAGAGGATCGGAGAGGATGCGTAGGGGATTTTAAAAGAAGATGGGAAGACAATACATGGGAGAGACTGGTGGAGAAGAGAAGGCAATGAATGGGTATAATCCAGTCAAGAGTTGATAGCAGCTGCCAAGCGAACGGCCACAACTGGTGTTGCTGACAGTTTACAGTCCACGTAAAAGTAGACATAAGCTAATTAATTTCTGACTTTTGTGCCTGGCGAGGTATTTCAATTTCAAAACCAGGCAAGGACTTCACCTACTCCAGCTTGTCACGCACCCACGGTCAAAGTGGAGCGGCAAAATAAACACTGTCAATGAATAAGCTCAGGTTCAACCTCCTCTTCCCATTCTGTGTCAATTGAATGATGTAACTCCAGCTGACCCGAAGTAATTACATATACTTAGTAGCTCAAGAAGAGCAACTATTTTCTGTAGTAGGAATAAGACCGATCTAGGATTCAAGATAAACTTGATATGAAGCCCTAGACTGTAGAGTAAAGCCCAGATTCAGACCCAGTGAACACATCAGCCTTGAAGGATAAAAATGCATTCAACATAGAGGTAAAGGATTATTCCACCTCTACAGAGAAACACTGCTTCTCTGCTCTACTTCTGGCAGCTCTCCAAAGGATCACGCCTGTCGAACACCTGTAAACACTTTAAGAAATGTTTTTTATACAGCATGCAGCTGACAAGGTACATGGTTTAATATGTTCTATAATAGGCTTTTGATTCTTGTCCTACTTAACAACTATAACAGATACAAATCTAAAATTGTAATGTAAAATGCCAATTCCGTGAGATCAAGGAAATTATCACACCCGAAACCCTAGAATTGCCCTCTTACCAAAAAACACATTCATGCCAGCAGTCTTTCAAAAAGAATCATGTTTGTCGTCGGCTGATAACATCACACCATGGTTCGTACGGGTGACACAGCACTGGCGTGTGCGTTTCCTTAGCGACTGACTTCTCCCCGTCTACGGCACTGTAGGGGTTATGGTATCGCATGGCAACAACGTGGCTGTCCTCCCTTCATAGCCTCCAGTTCACTGACTCCTACTGAAAGTACTGATAACATGACATACAGCCCACAGGAAAAATGCACATTGTAATAATTATATTAAAAAAACAAGAAATAGTACCACAAAGTACTGTGGCAACAACACAGCCACATAGCATGAAAACTGCATTATCGATTGAAGTAAAGCAGTACCGGAACAATAACACTACCCGCTATAACGCAAGCTCCCTTTGTTTCGATATACGTGTCTTTGGAGCAGAGGGAGGAACAAGGGAAATCAGTATTAAGAAGTGGAGAGATAGAGAGCAGAGAGCAGACAACTGTTAAACACAGTTTTAGCTGTCCATGAAGTATGATATATACAGCATTCTACTGGATACAGTACTTAATGTAACAGATGGTGTTCACAGCCCAGATCACTGCCATGTAACACAATGCGACTAAATGGAGAGCTGGTGACAACCTTTGTGTGGCGTGTGCGTTGAAATGTCATGACTTCGTGCTGAGATAAGACTGAAGTATTATGTTCAGTAGCCATGGGGGCACACAATACCTTCCACAGCTATGGTGTAAATATCCACATACGTCAGAAAATACTTACAAAACGATTGGTGCCTAGCAAGAGGACAAACTTACAATGGGAAGAACTAGGAGATCTTAAGATATTGCCTCTGGTTTTCTCATAATTCTGCAACACTTTACGTTGAGGTGATACGATCAAAATACATTGTGGACTGTGAAAACACGCTGGTGAGGGACAAGGGAAAGCCATTCGCACATGTTTTGATCAGTCCTGCAAATATGGACTGAAAATATTGGGGCCATATATAAAAAGCAGACTATGAAAAAGCAAACTATAAGGGACATTAGCGGAGTTTGGGTGCAGGTAGAGACAACTATCGCAAAATAAACACTGATTGTGATAAGCGATTTGACGTGTTGTGAAACTTTTTTCAGTATTGCAGGACTGTTGTCTTTTAGCATCTGAGAACCCCTCAAGACAGGGAGAATGTTTTACAGAACTTCCAGAAAAAGTCATCTTCAACACAATCAACAGAAAACAGCAGCAGATAATCCAAAAAGACCTATTTATCCAGTTGCCCTTGGGCAGTTTCCTTCTACTAATGCCTCACAAAAGTCAACCCGTTGCTCTAAGGGTCCAAGAAACCTGGAACCAGGTGAACTGACATTTCCATCTTGCACTCTGCGGCAGAAGGGCAGCCTGCCAGAAGCCCATTGAAGAAGCTACTGTAAAGATTCTATAATGCGCAAATGATTAAATATACATGATTTGTTTCCATTTAGTCAACAGAGGACGCTGCTAATGGCCGGCAACATTTAAAGCTGAATCTATATGGAAACTAATCCGAGTAACACAGGGACTTCCAGGACAGGCTCCATTTCACCTCAGAAGTGAAAGTTACAAGTTGGAGCTGTCAATGGTCCTAAATAGAAGCCACAGGCTTCCAGTCTTATTGCAAGACAATAAGACTGGAATTTACACAAACACATTCCAGCTACAGGCCCTGGCGGCTGTAAATGGTCATTGTGTTCCTGATGCTACTATGCTAATAGATGGCCCTTGGTCTTTCCAGCTTCATCCTTTGGATTATCCGCAAGGATCTTCCCCACAGGCTCACCAAGGCGTAACCCAAACCAAAACCTGATGTTACAGACAGGTAGAATCAGTGCAGAAGACCCAGGAGGTACCGGAGACCCGATAGCCTAGAAGGATCAGCTTTGACAGACCCAAGACAGAAGAGAACGTTCTGAGCTACTTAAGGAGATGGGAATGGCAATACCCATCGACCATCACAGTTCAGATTCAAGAAAGGTCTGGGCCTATGAAAGAGAAGCTCTGCTGATTGGGGGGCTATTAGATAACAGCTATGAGTCACGGTCATGCCTCCACTGAGACTGATAGTTTGTATCCATTTGTGTCGTAATCCAAACACAGAAAAACAATGGGGGCACTCCACCCTGACACATCTTCATACAATTACCCTCCTGGGGCTGGAGTCACACCCCACTGGCCCATATTCTCCTTTCCAGCATCTTCCAGCCCCAGGATCAACGGTGCTTGGAGCGAGGCCATTTATTCACCCCCAAGGCATCACCAGAGATGTAGACATCTGTCACAGTCGCCAATAACCAATCATCCTAATTTAACCGCCAACCCATCTCCAAGGACAGATTTCCAAAAAAACATGAACTTGCTTCACTCGCACTAGTCTTTGCCAAAGTCGCAGAGCACACTTGAACTATGATGTCAAAAGTAGGTCTCGCTCTCTCCCACTGGCACCGCACCAGATTTGAGAGGCAGCAGTGTTGGAGGCGGAACTGATGGTCTCGGACGGAGAAACAGCTGGGTGGGACGGCTCGTTCCACTGCTCGGGTAAACAGTGGACCGTACCTAGAGATTTCTCTGCGTTACATCTTGCCCCAAACAAGAGGAGCCGGGAATGGTAACACAGCCCTGAGTCAGCGTCCATCGCCAGTGAGTCACTAAATAACCAACATCGGACCGGAGTGAGAACGGAGCTCAGCAGCCATGCTAGTAACCATCTATGGTATGAAGCAGAGGGGGAAAGAAACACCATGGCTGCATGTGTGTCAGCCCAGAGTGTTACTCCCGAACTTGGTCTCATTCCCTCCCCTTCACACCTCTGGGAGTACCGAAACGATAGTTTCAACACAACAAACTAAAACTGTTGCTAAATGCCAAACCAGTTGTAAAATGGCGCTAAATGAGTATTGTCTGAGGTGACAGGGTCATGGAATAGTTCAAAACAATGGTGGCATATCACTTTACTCCAGTAACCCATTGTTTCTCTGACAATGTGGAGGACTGACAGTCACAGCCAAGCCACTAGGCATTTCTGGGAGTGGAGAGGACAGAGGAGGGTGACAACCAAAACAGTATCATATTTCAAGAGGCGCCAGGACAGGCCTGTCTATTGCATGTCAAAAATGCCCAACATAACTAATTATGCTGTAAAAAAAAAAAAAAGGATAACTAAATAACTTAAACAAAAACACAAACACATAAAACAAGCAGATACCGAGCATTCCAAGAATCTCTAATTAGCTAGCATAAGTAAGGAAATGGAACTGAGAGCTCTGCATATCTAAGCCATCTTAGGAATGTTTGGGACCATGTTGCATTTTTTATTTACTTTCCATTTAGGGGAAGTAACCACAGTTTGTAGGGTAGCCCTCAGGCCTTGACATGGCTGTGATTGTGTGACATTTTTGTTGATAGTGAGACTTTTAGTTAGTGGAGGGAACATGGGAAAGAGAGGACTTGTGAAGAAATCCCAGCAGGGTCTTGCTACTGTAACAGGAAAGCTCTGGGTAGGGCAGGGTTGCTACTTAGCCTAACTACTTCCTGTATGAAAGATTAGAGCAGAGCGGGGCTATCGCTTAGCGCAGTCAGGCCATCTCTCGCTTTGCAGCGAGCCTTCTTACCAACAGATAAGGCTGCTCCACAGCCCAACTCATATCTAAAATGTCATCTCTGATTTGGAAGTCAGGGCAACATGATGTGAGACGACAAAGCAGACATTGCTATAAAGGCGGGACATGTGCAATACGTTCCTGCTCCAAAAGTACACTTATTCCGAAACAAAGAATTCTGGGAAGGCATTGCATCCGGCTCGAACACACAGGGGTAGCAGAGCATAGAAGAGGTTAAGAAACAAAATTACACAGGAAGAAATACATCCTGTTTTAACCCGCGTCCGTTTCCTCAAACCCGTCGTCCGCTCCATTGTCAAACACTGACCATTTTCCTCTGGCTGCTACCAACACCAATGAACAGGCTGGTCTGGGGAAAACCTACTCCTAAAACACAACATAATCAACCATTCAATTAGACTCCCTTTTGACTGTAGTACTATGAAAACCTGTAGAGTACACCCGCGACAATTAAAGATTCTCGATAACTAATGTCGTTCACACAAGCATAAACAGGCAAACCTCCACATTAAAAGCCAGGTCTAACCTTCTCCTGAACAGACAACAGCTAAATCATGAAACGTAATAATGAAACGTGCTGGTAGATACAGGCCTAGAGAATGACTCAAAGTATTTCACATCTATTCTTAGTTAATGTGAAGGCTTTGGAAAAATGCTGTCAGGCTCCTCATATGCAATATTTTCCTAAAAGGGAGTAGGTCCAAACAGAAGAGTAGGACGGCAGGCAAAGTGAAATAATGAATGAACTAAGACAGAGATGTGTGAAGAAGAAAGATGTCCATCCAAATGCACACACAAAGGCAGTAGAATGTTTCGGGATGACGGCACCGCAACGTCCAGAGTACATGCCAAACCCTGGAAGTCATTTCCTGCTCTGCAAAATACTTTTATGGAATTCTAGAGCTGGTGCTGTCACACACACACACACACACACACACACCTTCCCAAGCCCACTCGCCCATCCTCCCAGCCGGCCCACCACTCTCCCAACACTGACCTAGGTTCAGCTTAGCCTCCTCCAAACCTGATCAGGAGAGAACCAAACAGCTGATCTCAGATCAGTGTCTGGGTGGAGATCCTACTCATCTTTACACAGCTGTCAGGGTGATGCTAAGCAGGGGCAACGTTACACTGTTGGTGACTAGTAGAGCCACAGCCAAAGCCCTCCGACTCCCAGTGGGAATGTTCTCAACCCACCCATGTTGAAGGGCTATATTTGAGCTTATTTCAAGAACGCCTTTTTACGTTATGCAAGGTTTGACTTTTACTCTCCTCCCTGCTTCCTGCTTCCTTAATAGCATGACACAGAGTGCTGGGTACTAAGAGGGGAACTTCCTATCACTGAAACTGGAAGTTGTTTTCCTCGCTTAACAATCCCTATTCCTGGAACTTGAAAAGACAACCCAAATAGACTGGGCAGAAATAACGTAGCGTGTTCGCATTTACCGGCTCATGGGAAGTGGCATCCTTGGCGGGCGTGAAAGACACATGACGTGGCAGAACAAACACGCACTACATGTCCGCATTACAAAAGCAGGTGGAAGTCGGTCTCTCTCCATTCAATTATGTCTGTGTTAACACATCGGGATTCCAGATTGCGTTAGCATTGAACTCTAATGAGGCTAACATCCAGGCTTCCAACAGAAAAACAGCTCAATGCAACTTTCTGTCCTGTATAGCCCTGGACACATTGTACAGCCCTGGGCAATATTGATACTTATGACAAAGTTATTATGATAGCAAAGGCCACAGAAACAGCTTACATGGAAGGAGATGAAAAAAAACAATGAAGGAGGTGGCAAAATATTTCGGAGTTATTGTCTACAACCGAGTAGGTAAATGAAGATAACGGCAATGGCATCTGAGAAGCAGCAACAAAAGCTACACGTTACCAGAAATAAAATGTAATCATGACGGGCAAGATATGAGCTTTCATAGGAGCTTATCATATTGGGTGTCAAATGAAAACTATTAATAGTCTAGGCCTGTAGTTAAAGGAAATTAAGGCATTTCCCAACCATTTTCCATTCAAATGTACACACAAATGTCTTCATTTTTAGATACACAGATGGAAAAGTCTTTGAAAGTAACCAGAAAAAAATATTGAATAAGAAATCCACCAAAACACATTTACGTTGAAGTAAAGGATCTTATATAGTACAATTAACACTTTGAAGTTGTTAACATTCGGTTTGTCCATCCTGGCCTTCAACATCCACAGGCAGACCAGACCCTCAGAACTAGAGCTGTTACATATTTAACATGTAACACACAAAGCTAATGTTTTTCAGACACATTTGATTCCCTTCCATTTCGAAAGAAAGCCTTTTAAAAAGAACTGCAAAAAAAGTGAAGCCCATAGTCGACAGACATAGACAAAGTCAATTAGTGAGTGAAGGGTGATTAGAGGGAGATTCTTAATCACACAGCCTAAAATACAGCTCTGCTCTCTTCTATTCAGGCTAACGGGAATGACAGCTGTAATCAATACTGAAAGTGCCTTTTTGGCATTTCATGGTTGAATCCATTACACTATAGTTCCTGCTACCCACCTAAGTATCTGAAGTCGGGGCAAGTCACTGCTTACGGAAGTGGCGTGAGGGACGGGCAACAGAAACACCCAGGAAGCATCACACCGTGACATGCACAAACAGAAGCTTTAGCAAGCACGCCTCCCACCCGCTGTTCTCTACCATTGAATAAGCAGAGTTGTCCACGACAGAGACAGGTTCACATATTTATGTCCCAAAAGTTACTATGCAAATACAGCAGGCCGAGGTGTGAACTTGGCAGTCCCCAGGTTCCCTTGGTCCTAAACCAGAGGTGTCAAACCGGTTTCACAGAGTTCCAAGTGCCTGCAGGTTTTCACTCTCACCTTGCAGTTGTTTGGATAATTAGGTCACTAATTGGTTAGTTTCTACCCTCACCTAGTTGTTTAAGTCTGAAATGGAAATTTAGTGGAAACACCAAAAACCTGCAGACACTCCGCCCTCCGTGGAACCGGTTTGACACCCCAGTCCGACACCCTCTTGAAAATTCCTGACAGTTGATGAGTATGAACTGTTGTTTTACTGAAGTGTTTAACGGTTTGATGAGAAGCCGCTCACATGGCGCTCCTCCAATACGTTGACTGGGAGATTTATAGTATTACTGTGTGCGGGGGAGAGAGAAAAACGCGCTGCCGAAGCCACGGAAAATATAGCTAATCTGAACTCGAAACGTTTCTGGCGGTTGATGTGAGCCGCGCCGCTAACGGGTCTGTGGAATTGGAATGGGCCGTGTGCAGCCTCAGCTGTAACAGGGAGATGTTCTGGAATCTTAATGAGGTAGGCTAACTGTGTGTGTGACACAATGCAGTATAAGGCATGCCAAGGAGCGTCCCCTTACACACGAACACAAACTAAAGGCGACGTGTGTGTGTGTGTGTGTGTGTGTGTGTGTGTGTCTCTGGTTTTGGGACAGGACGTCCTTTGACTCTACAACAGAGGTCACGCATGCCGAACTGGGTGGCATGTTCATGCGGCCCAACCGTGTGTGTCGGGACTTAGCAGACTACCTTCAAAGGGCTGCCTTCAGAAAGAGGCCGCGCACTACAAGAGAAGCATACCCGACCAATCAGTGTATCCGTGTGTACATGTGACCTGAGCACTTGAGACAAGTTCAGAGAGATCCACTCCGAACTATTCATCAGTGGGAGGGGGGTGGTCAATTTCAGTCGGGAGACAAGCACACACAGAGGTGGCACCTTGACCATCTCTCCACCTGTGTCACACGACACAAGGTTTCATCACACTCAAGTTCATACTATCTCTGGTCCAAATTGATCGTCACTTTGCCGGCCCGATATATCAAATTGATACGGACTCGCCGGTATCACGGCTGGTCAAGCCCGTGGCCATTGGGGCCAATGTGCTGGAATTCTAATAGGTTTTGAGTCAGTAGTAGTCATGGTATGAAGTGTACAGAGAGGTTAATGATTACAATGAAAAAACAGCCGAAAGGGATCAGCGAATGTACCAGTGCTCTGTGGGGTGCAGCCAAGCGCCAACCAAAATATGGAGAGTGTTGGAGGATACCTGTGGCAACTACAACTAGCCAATGGTCACTGGGTTTAAATTAAAAATAAATACTGGATTGACTAGTTAGCCCAAGTGACAGTGATTTTACAAATCAGCCTGAGTTTTACTCTAATCAAGAGGTGACAGTGAAGCAAACTGGTCTTCTGTAAGCCATGACAATCTCAACAATGTTACGTCTTCTGGACAATTGGCAGATGTGTCTCCTTGCATGTAGACGAAGACGAACACAACCCACGCATTTAGACCAACTTCATACGGTGTTCTTCGGTTTTAGCATTCAGAACAACCACCAGTCATGGTCAGTCTAACCAGACCATTCTACACACTGGACACAACAACACACAGGCACCCTTGGAGCCACCGGTTAGAAAACCAGAAAGTAACCAGAGGTAGCCAGGATTTCTGGAGAGAAAAGGGTACCATGAACACACAACAGCTGGTGGACCAACATGAACAGCGAAAGAGTTCATTATCACAACAAGCTGGCATCTCCCTTCAAACACACACCCCCTTGTCCTGTAATGGAGAATGCAGGCCCTCACAGGGGTAAGAGCTTAGCTTACACACACAAAAGCCTGGTTAAGATGCAGCACAGATGACCAGAGAGAACAAAGGCCCCAATTATTCTGTGCTTTAACAGGAGGGCTAAAACAGGGAAATGGAGGGGCCAGGGAATAAAACCTTGAGCAAAGGAGGAATGTTTGGCAATATGGTACCTTTGACAAGCTGTAAAGAGCCAAACGGACCTGTTATTTTATACCCATTTCGTGATGATCAATTGACCCAGTCTCCTCACGTCAAATCTGAATGATCTTAGGAGTTGAAGATTGCAAAGAGAGAGAACGGTATGCTGTGTCGCTGTGTTACCCATACCAAGAAGTGTGTGGAATCAGCATGTGTGAGGTCAAGTTCTCAACAAAATACCTCAGTTCAGCACTGACATTTGTTCAAACTGCCTGAGGGAGTCACTAGAACACAGCAAGTCAGGGAATTCCCTTCCATCAACACGGGCCATTCTGGACAATAGTCTGAAACATGCCACATGAGCTGCAGCCAATGCTTGAACGTAGACTGTGCTGGATTCCCCACCTCTTCAGTGCAGTCCCTCAGAAGCCTCCACAGCAAGGGAGCCCCAGCGGGAACTTTTCCATCATGAAACAAATCAGTGTTCCACAGGCTCAAAGATTTTATGTCTACTCTGTGTCCAATCACCCATTTGGGAACATGTGAAATGGCAACATGACACCACTGCAACTGGTTGATGTGATGCTGTTTCTCGTGAGATGGAACAGATACAGAGCTACAGAAGACTCATACCATAGACAACAAGCGAGATAGTTTTGGACATCCTATTTCAGCCTGCATCTTTCACACACAGCTTAAAGGGTATTACCAGTCAGTAGTGTTGTTTTTTAACTGCAATGTCAGCTGAGGAACAGTGTTGGAAAGAGCTTGATGTACTGACATACAAATGACTAGAGAACAGGGATGTAACTAGCTTCTATAGCCACAAACACACAGACCCAGCTACAGATGGGAGGCAGAAGGGGATTGGGGCAAGGACATCACCTTACAACACACCATGGCCTTCCTCCCCCTTGCTCAACTACAGGAAAACAAATTTAGCTGAAATTGGCCTTTGAATAAAAGTAAATCACTGGCAACACACTTACATCAAATCAATAAGTCTGGCCTACACACGTATGTCAGTAGATAGGGACATAAAAAGCTAATGTATTTTTCAAAGAAGCTTATAGAAAAGGTGCATCAACTCTTACCGAGTTTCTCGACCAGTTTGAGCATAACTCCACCGATGTGGATCTCGCCCGTAACCCTCAAAGACACGTCCCTGTGAAGGTCTGTGACGTGCATCTTCAGTTCCCACGTCCCGTCCGCATAGCAGCCATCGGGCATCCGTATACCGTCCAGCGCCATCCTGGCACAAATCATAATTAGCGAAAAAATGACCAAGAATATGCATTCAACTGTTAGAAAAAAGAATCAGTTGACCTTAATGGGAGCATCAACGGATGCAGACACCGGAGTTTACATCTCTGAGTTTAGTCAAATACATATTAAGTATCCAAATGGTGTGTGCAATATTAATTTCGGTTTGCAGGCTAAAACACACAGAACGCACCGACCCACACCTCGATATACGATTTAAGTTAACTTAAAAGTAATGTGGAAAGACACTATGTTATACATGTTGTGCTTCCCAGAACTTCAACAGTGTTGGTTTCATTGAATGAATGTATGGAGTTGTCATTTAAAGAATAGGCTTTTCTTTGGATATGGACAGAGGCTACGTGTGAACAGATGGCTCACACGTAGTGAATAAATCAATAACTAAATACGAACAAAGGCCAAGCTACAGACCAATGGCAAGCTGTACTTTATAACAACACTTCCCATTTGCGTGTGTTCACCTGCTTTTTCTAACGGTATGAGAGCCTGGCCAATATTTAGTTGATTACGTAAGCGCCCCCCACGCAAGAACTCAAAGGAGCACAAACGACATCTGGTCAACCAGTGTAACTCGCTAAAAATATGTCTAAAATATATAAGGTTTAAAATGTACGTTAACCGCCCAAATCCTAATTCATCTAGCGAATATACAGTCTTTTAACGCACACAAAACTAAATGTTTCATATTCTGAGCGACAGTGCGCAAAAAATCCGGAGTAGGCTATATTTATTGAGCTTTTAGGACGAACATTAAAATCGTTTTTTTTCACTTACCTTCTTAAATACACCACCCAAATCCAAAAAGCCACTAACACGTTCGAGCTTTCGATAGTCAACAAGTTTTATTTTCGAAATACTGTATCTAGGTCAATTCAAAGGGAAAATCCACTCGTCCAAGTGAAGTATCCCAAAGTGTCTTCTCAGGCTTCAGTTAATGGAGTCCAGCCGTCCCTCTTTCTCCCTCCCTCTTTTCACCAGATAACGTCACTCACTGTTCCAGCTCTAATCCGACTTTTTCTTTCAAATGGGGTAACAGTCTCAGCAATACACGCCCGATAATTCCCGCGGAATCTTCCAGATTTAAAATCAGCCCTGGGAGTGTAAAGGGGATGTTTTACAAGTCGTGAAATTATGCATAGTATATATATGTATGTATATATATTAATTAAGGACGGTTCATTTTCTACATGGCATTTTCTTGACTCTGCTGGAAGTTTCAATTATGTCCCGTACCACATTTAGAAGTAAATGTGTAGTATTACTAACTGTAGGCTATTGGTTTTAATCATCCATGCTCATAAATAGACCAATTCAGTAAAGGTCTGCAGTTTACTATAAGAATAACAACGGAATAGAACCGCTGCTGCAAGCCTTTTATGGCTATAGTAACCTACGGATCTAGCGGTGGTAGACAACATCCGGGAACCGCAATGGGTTCTTCGCCTTAGAAATCACAGCATAGTATGTGTTAAATCCAAAAACAGAACACACTTCTAAAATACAATCTAGCACTATAGCGCTTTTTACTGGTAAATATATAGTGTCCAGCCTACGATATCACGTGGATGCAGCAGTTGCCTTTTCCTCTTCACAAAACGTGCATTATACATCATAATCATATTGGTTTTCCAATGGTGTTCTTCCCTCTCTTATTAGAAACACACATTCTTGCTGTTCATTATTTTTCTTACAGCCTTGCAAGAAATAAAAGTGACTCCCCAGAAATATCTGGTTAATCATCCAAGACAAATACCGGGATTGGAGCCTACACTTAAATAGTCCTTAGCCTTAATTTCATGAAAAGATCAACAGGCAAGAGTTGTCGGACTTGAGGACAGATGAGTCAGCCCTTCATTGAGGACCCTTTTGAGTCTGCTTGGACAGCAGTCATCAGTATGCCTACATGTAAACTAAATAACGTATGTGTGAAATTTCACATTGTTTTTCCCTGCACACTGACTCCACCACTGAATGATATATTTAGTCAAACTACTCATTTATTTGGTTTTGTTGATGCATTCAAAGCCATAGCAACACAAATGGCTGGCTTGGCAAAGACTTAGCTGCTGTGGTGCCCCTCCCCAGCCTATTGCATCGTCTCTTCTGCAAGGCAGCACACTCTCCTGCTCCAAGCGCTCGACAGCAAGGCATGAATCATCCGGGTTTTTTGGCTCTCCTCAAGCATTCTGTTCCTACTAGCTCCAGCAAAGGAATTTGGGCCTCAGACTATGGTCTGCATCAAAGCAATTTATAACCCTTTACTCCTGCTGCTCTGACCCCCTTGTCATCGTGGAAGCCTACCCATTGCCTTTTATAGGCTCTGTTTTAATTGCCGGGTAAACACTGTGTCAGATGCGGCATAGGAGAGTGGTGGGGACTGCAACAGCAGAGGAGAGGAGGGAGGCAGTACAGTAAGACCGAGGCCCTATGCAAGTGTACTGAGCCAGGTTTCCCTGGACAGATCCATGGCTTTTACACAACACTAACACACTGTCACAAAAGGGTCTTAGGGTCTCGGTAAGTTCCAGACAATCAATAACTGATGTGAAACTTGGTACTGTCTTCTAATGAAAACATATCACATAACAACATATCACTGTCCAATGGAAACGTGAAGAGTAAATAGGAATCTGATGTCATGCCTGTGGAATAAGGTCTCATATACCAGAACATTCAGCCAATCAACATTTAGGGTTTGAACAAGCCAGTATATAACACAGCGTTTTAGCACAGTATACTATTGGGGTTGATTTTGTGGATTCAGATTAAGCCTAGTCCTGGTAATGAAGACTCTCCATTGAGCTTGATGTGTTTGTCCCGGATTAGGCTTAACCTGTCCGCAGATGTGTCCCTTGTTGTTTAAAATTGATTACCAGAGTTTTGTGAGATGGGTGTGATTTTACTGGGAGTTAATAGTATTGGACCAAGTAATTGAAAGGCAGCTCAACTACATCCCAGTGCCCAAGCCAGTGATACCACAGACTGTGCTCTGTTACTACCACATGCCTCAAGTCTGCAACCGACAGAGACCTTCACAGCTTCATCCCCAAACAACTATAAACGGTTAAACAAGACTACAATATCTGCATTGGTTCCCCTTCTTCTCTGACTTCAGTTCTGACTCCACCCTCACTCATCGACACTTACCCTCCTGCACACACACGTAGATGTATTGTTTTTCCACTGCTAACTCGACCTATATGTACATAACCATACATTTCCTCATACCCACACTTCTACTCGGTTCTCTGCTGGAGTATGAGGGTATGAGGAAATACATTATTTTGTATCATTTTGTATTTATTCTATTTTTTTTAAATTCATATGAGTGTTACATATCAGAGTTTCACTATTTGCTATGTATTTAATAATCTGCATTTTATTTGTCCAACAGCAAATTTTTCACAATTTCTCTAAACCTGTTAAGGAATCGTGTCACAGTTTGTTTTGATCCTCCTATATGCCCTCCTAAAAATGCTCAGGTATAAAGACCAATAAAGGGTTGACAAGGAACTGTCACAAGCCAATTGCATTATTGTTTGGAGATGGGAAACTGGCTGTTAGGGGTCTCTGTGATGAACTGATATAGCCCACTTGGTATGAACATGTTCTCCTACAACGCTAAAGTCGACAATTCGATCCCATGGGGGGGCCAGTATTAAAAATAATAATGTATGCCCTCACTGCTGTATTTTGCTCAAGGTAAAATATTCCACTAAATGACTTAAACACAAATGTAAAA
>JACXGJ010009463.1:0-24234 GCA_016801105.1 Esox niger
TCCGGGGCCTCCTCTGGATAGGGCCACAGTGTCACTGGACCCCCCTGTCTCAGCCCCAACGTCTTACGCTGCTATATTATTGTGCTGGGGGTGTAGGGTCTTAATTTTCCCTGTTTTCTGTCGTTTTAAACTTAGGAGGACATGAGGTCTGGAGCCACATCTAGGGAGTACCAGGCTTGACTCGTTTGCGGTCCCTGTCTAAAGTCCTCCTGGTTGTGTTGCAGATCAAGACGATACCTGACCATTTCAAGCTGCCGCTCTGCTGATCCCCCCCTGCCCTTGTCCCTCCGGTTTTGCCTCCAATCTGGACTAGGTTTAAATAGACTCTGGGCTTAGCCCACATACATTGAATTATTAAAATTTGGACTCTTAATATGTTCACCCGGCACAACCAGAAGAGGACTGGTCACCCCTTGGAGCCTGGTTCCTTTCTAGGTTTCTTCCTAAATTTGGCCCTCTTAGGGAGTTTTTCCTAGCCACTGAAGTTCATCACTACTGTTGTTTGCTCCCTGGGGTTTAAGGCCGGGTGTTTTGTGAAAGCACTTTGTGACAACTGCTGATGTATATAAAATAAATTTGATTGATTGATTGATTGACATGTTTAGAACAAAGAGAACCCACACACACTGTCCAGCACCCTCTGAACAGTGGGGGCTAACCGATGGGGGCCCCGCGAGATGTTGAAAAAACATCGCCTATCGATTCCAGAAAAGAAAACTCGTCTGGGCACCTTGGGGATTGAACCCAGCTCCTAAATTTGGGGACATGAGCGCTAACCACTAGACCAACGACGCACTGTCTGTACACAGTGCCTTTCGCGGGGGTAAAAAAAGAAGCATCTCTATACCAACCTCTCCTTTACAGCCTGCCCTTAACGTTCCCGAGAACGGCATGTGCTAGAGAGGGGTCAGTCATGTCCATCAAGTAAAAACAAATGAACTGAGAGGGCGATGACCACGATGTGGCATTACAGATATCCTCTACTCCAACCCCATGAAATAGAGCAGAGGACGCCGCCACACCTCGCGTAGTGTGAGCGTGAATCCCTACAGGAATGCACGATCCGGACACCTCGTAGGCCCAGGCGAAACACTCGCATAGCCAAGCAGACAACCTCTGTTTCGAAAGAGGTCGACCCATTGCAGAAGAGCCATAACAAACGCTTGACATATTGCGCTACTGCCCGAACAGGGCACAAGTTATGCCTCCGGCATGTAGCTAAATCACACGGGATCTGTAAGAGCTCGTAATGATCTTGGGCACGAATGTAGGATTCGGCCTCAGCACCATTCAACTCAATCGGGCTGTGTCGAGAGAGCGCAGAGATCGCTCATATGTTTTGCAGAGCAGAAAGCCAATAACATCTTAATAGACAAGAGATTTAAAGGAATCTGTCCTAGTGGCTCAAAAGGCGTCTCACAGAGCGCTTTCAGCACCTTTGACAGCTCCCACTGAGGCGCCCTTACAACAGGTCTCAAACGTTTGACCAAGGGGTGGCTGAACAAAGTCCTGCCTCCCAACCCTTCATGACAGGCGAAGATCGCAGACGCATAACTTTTCACGGTAGAGGACGATCTCTGCCTTTCAAACAGATATTGTAAAAAAAGTTATATATTTTCTACTGGGCAGCAGATCGGATCCATATCCGATCTGGCACACCAGGGCACAAAAATGGCCCATCTATTTGCGTAGAGCTTAAAGGTCAAGCTGGCCTTTGCACCCTGAATGGTGCAGATGGCGGCATGAGACAGCCCCCTGCCAATCAGCCGGTCCTGCTCAGGAGCTAGGCTTTCAGAGGTCCGTTTAGCTTAGGTGGGTGCAGGATCGCCCCCCTTGCCTGAGACAGCGCATCCCTGCGCTGAGGAATCGGCCACGGCTCCACCACTAATAATTGAATCATCTCCGGATACCACACCACCCCCGGAAGATCCGTCACAACCCGTGCCACCAGACGTTACAAACATGTCTGCGGCGGGAACGCATAGAGGAGGCCCTGCGGCCTCAGGCGATGGGCATATGCGTCCGTGCCCAACGGGGAATCGTCCTGTATCTTAAGGGAAACCACATACAACACTGCGCGTTCTCTCGACGCAAATCTCATCGTTGCCCAGTGGAGTGAGGGAGACCAAACCCCGCCCTGGTGGTTGATGTAAGCAACTGTTGCGCAGTTGTCTGAACGGATCAGGACATCCCGGCCCTGTAGTATTGGAACAAAATGGACCACCACCAGCCGAACCATTTCGAGTTCTAGTAGGTTGCGGCCATAGTCCTCTAACAGCTCTGCTGTGGCACACACCCCCCCAGCCGGTCAACGAAGCATGAAAACTTGAGTGAACGAAGTCACTCTGCCCATCGGTATGCCACGATCACAAGGAGACGCCGGCGGTGATGCACCGGGTCCACACATTGTAGCACGAACCACCTCTGCAGGGAGCGCATGTGTAACAGTCCCAGCGCCACCACCGCGTGCGCTGCCGACCTGAGTCAGTGTAATGACATGATCGAACCGACCGACATCGTGCATGGCGGGCGACACAGGCAAAGGGCTGCCCTGGTGGATCAATCTGTCACTAATGAGAGCGCGTCTCTCGGATGCACAGGCGGAGAGTCTACTATCCAGTGTGCAAGTGGAGACTGAGATAGGACACTTGCTGACTGGGCCACGGCGCGCTCTTCTGACAATTCACAGCCAGACCCAATTGCATAAAGTGAGTTACCAATTGTGTCGTGTGCTCGATCGCCAGCTCTGCTGACGATGCCACGATCAGTAGATCGTCCAGGTAGGCTAGAACTCTGATCCCCCTGCGTCGCAGTGGTTCCAACGCAGCCTCCACGCATTTGAAGAAGGTGCACGGAGCCAGTGCGTAACCGAATGGCACTCTTGTGTATTCGTACGCTGTGCCCTGAAAGGCAAAGCGGAAGAGCTTTCTGTGCTGAGGGACAATCGGAACATGAAAATAGGCATCCTTCAGATCAATGCTTGTGCAAAAATCGCGCAGGAGAACGCATTCCAATAATCGTTTTGTCGTGACCATGCGAAAGGGCCTCTTGGTCACGCACATGTTCAGTGTTCGCAAATCCAAGATCGGCCTCACTCCCCCTGTCCTCTTTGGAACAAGTAAGTAAGGGGAGTAAAACCCCATTTCCATCCTGTCCACGGGATCGATTTTGATAGCGCACTTCAGCAAAAGTTCCGTTATCTCTGTTGACAGGGCTCTCACCCTCTCCAGTGATGTCATCGTTGTCTCCGGAGCGGAGATTGAAAAAGCTGAATCTAATACACCTTTCGAATTGTCCGATCCAACCAAGGGGAGAGAGTACAAAGAAGACGCCAATCCCAATAGCGATGAGAGAGCGGGAGAGAACGTAGTTGAGAGGCAGCCCTGAGAAACTTGCATTCCAATCTCGCCCTCACCGCCACTGACCAGACCGCCGATGGCGGACGCACTGCGAGACTGGAAAGGGAGTTGGAGGGATGGCCGGACCAGGGCAAACATTTTCTTGGGGCTGACTTCCAGCAGGTCGGTGTCGTCTCTGAGAGGTGGATCAATCTGTCATGTTAGTTAGGGTAGGACACAGGCACAGAGGCAGCCCCCGTTCTGTAATAAAAATCCATGTTTTAATAAAGAAAAAATAGCAGCTACCGGTGACTTCGGGGTTAGGTTCAAACAGAAACCAAAAACCAAAATGATCCACACCGGGTGTGACCAAACATTCTACATAAATAGGTTCCCCAATTGGAGGAAACGATTTACACCTGCCTCCAATTAGGGAGACGAAAATTAAATAGAGGTGCCTAGAGGTCCTGTCCTGACCATGACCTCAGCCCAGCGTAGAGATGGCTAGGGGCATAGCCAGGACACGATACATCGATTATATATACGTACAAACAAATTAGACTATACACGTTACATGTCATATAGGTGGTTTTTGAAAAATATTTTTCTAACAGACCATCTACTAGCAATACAAAGTTTAACAATTTTTGAGTCATACGGACATGATCCAAGATTTCCTCCATTCGATGCACACGTTCAACATTAACAAACGTTTTGGATATGTAGAATGAAGAATCATTTACTTTCCTTTCAATAATTTGCATCATAAGATCCGTAACATTTCTCAAAAGAAATGTTTGAGTTGTTTTCTCAAATAACTTACATAAACAGTTAGCGTTTATTACAATTAAGGGTTTCAGGAAACAGACTGGGAGACAAATCTTCAGGTATGTTCTGCCAGAAAATAAAAACTGTTTACCAGGCCCTGGCGGTCTTTGTTCTTGCTCAACAGTGAATTCGAGATTTTGTTCAGGGTCTTACTGATGGATGCTTAGTCTTTCAGCTAGTTTAGAAATTCCATGGACTCGAGGTAAATCAACTTTAAGTCTCAAGGATTTCATGACTCTGGCCAACGGTGGTATGAAACAGTCAGTCCACAGTTAATTGATGATAGTGTCAAAATGGTTGATATAATAATACTTGGAACAATCATAGAGACACTGATGCTGCCACTGATTTCCATGGCCTGTAAGACAACTGTTTCTTTTTTGTACTCCTCTATCACTATCCCTAAAAGTGTTACAATTGGCCAGCCTTGATGGTTTTCACAAAAATCAGACTCAGTCCACCATCAAAACGTCCAAATCTGGGGTGTAGGAAGGCAGATCAGGTGATGGTGGTGTTGTCGTGGTGGTGGGGAAGGCTGTTCAGGCGGAGGGGTAGGAGGCATCTTAACCAGGGAGTAAGGAGGCAGCCTGTTGCACTTATCATTCACACTTACATCCCATTCCTGGTCTCTGGTATCTTTATCAAACAATGGTGTAAAAGATGTTTCAAGACGGCGCGTAATAGGCAGATAGGCAAAAGGTATTTTCCAAAGTTGTGATATAATGCGGGGTATAGGTCTCCCTGTGGAGTCCTCTGACGACAAGGAAGCCATGGGTCATTGAAATGGTCAACTTTAGCCCTACCCTTTTATTGCAGCATAGATCATTTGACAGAGGGCGTGGCTTTTTTAACCAATATATATAATTTCTGCTTCCATATACTCTAATCTCTTAGGTTTAACAATGCTCTGCCATTGTCGATAGTGTAACCTCTCATGCTTGACTTCATTTCATGACACCACATGGCGTAATACTTCCCAGTCAGTGATTTGGTACTCCGCCACAGGTGTCGTTTGTATATTCAAATTCCATGGCTAAAAAGTACAACTTCACTTTAGAAGCCGGACAATCAAACGCAAAGCTTGCTGATCCATGAACTGCTTAAACTGAGGTATTTTAGTTCTATACACATAAGAAAACACTTATTTGGTGCATCGTATATTTTTTTCGCTCCTCCGTTCTGCGGCCAATTTTTTAAGTCACGGTTGTCAATGGTTAATCACTAACCACAGACACCATCTTGATTCTTATACAGAGTAAAACATTATTTCAACTGCAAACCAGGAGATGTCTAGCTCTTATATATTGGTAACTCCCTAACTCTCAGAGAATTAACCAACAGTAACAGATGGTAAACCCACAACCCTTGCATCTCAAGAAACGCTACACCCTCTCCTCCCCAGAGAAGGAAGACCCTAAAAAATACAACTATCCAAATATTAACACCCACCCACAGACCTTCTCTAACCAGACATGTAACCCCCCGGAAAAACACAACAGTTAACATTCCAGGGAACATTAACAACCATTAAAAAAAGCTGTTTCCATAATCCTTTGGACCTAACCCCTCTCATCTCACAGAATCACCTGCTATACCCCTCCCTCTCTAACTGGACATATCCCCCCCAGGAAAAACAAATGATATCTTCCGGTCATAAATCATAAAATTATTTTCATATTCTCACACATGCAGCTGCCAAAGGTCAAAGCATTAAATCAGTCGTTGACAGACGGCGAATCCTATCGTATTCTTGTGTGGGTCTGGTGAGGAAGGTGAGGGTGACGAGCAAGGCAGTGGAAGATACTCCTGATGACTGACTTTCCCACAAAGGGAGCGATTTTCTGTGTCCTTTTCACTGTCTATGGAAAGAGACTTCACGATAAAATCCTCATCGCTGGCTTCTTCGTTTTTGCAGGTGTTGAACCAGGACTCTGAGTCTTCATTTGTAGTATAAATATTTCTTAAGTCTCGTTCCTCTTCCACAGTCCTCTGTCTGGTTGTAATTATTTTCTTTGTTCTTGTTCCAGTTGGTGTTTTTATTCCTTCTTCATATGTCTTGTTCTGGACATCTTTTAAATCCAGTTCACTATCCAAGACACTACCCTTCTCCTGCACATAGACTGCACATGTGGCATATGGGATTCAAAAGCTCAGAAATAGGGCAAACCAAACACCTAGATTTGTTTTGTTAGGTTATCTAATAGGCCTAATAACAAACTGGAATTCTGAATAGGATATGTAGTTCCAGCCTCCCACCACTAGGGTACCTACACTAGTTAGATGATTCAGGGCACATGAGTAAACCCTCTTTGTAACTTTCTCCATTCATTGCTGGTAAGCTGTGACGATGGCATGTAATGCTACAGTAGAAGTTTCAAAACAAATTGATAGCGATTATTGATGACCAACAGCCTCTAGAATTCTGTTTATATATCCAATACGATATCTGCCCAAATATAAAGATTAGGTTAGGCTCTTATTGCTAGCTTAACGATGTTCGCGCACACGTTTTGATGACGTTGTCTCGTACATTCTAAAATGGAAAATTACAGAATTCGATAGGAATACTGAATAAGGTTTTGGTTTTGAATGGTGTGGTTGAAGTAATTACAATATAAAGTAGGCTACATGCTACTTTTCATTTTAGGGACCTAAACAGTTTGACCTCTACTGTTATTCATTGTTTAAATTTTGTATTTCCGAACCCCATACCAAATCACAAACAACCAAGGGTTTAATAGCTGGTTGCAAGATTGTACAAAATCTACTTAGAAAAAGGTCCACGTCTACATCCGGAAATATTCTGGTCCAGAATTTATGAAAACCCATCTTACGGTCCAAGTCAATACTTGATTCAACTATCCAATCTTTTCAACAATCTGAAATCCCACATGCAGCATGTAGTTTCAAAAAACAACGCAGAGCATTTTCTTGTTTAAAGAAATTTTCAGTTTTTACGATTTGGCAAGGCGTTGAAGGAATAAACATCTTCTGCATTTATCATGTTTGACTGAAACAAATGTTTTTCAACAATATGGTTGTTGAGGTTTCTCATTTACGATTTATTTTTGTCTCACCCAGAACTGCCCAAAACTAGCGGCATATGCTGCTCCATGGATGTGGCATTCGCCTTCCACTTGGTGGGAAATATATATATTTTTTGTTCAGTAGACTTTTAATTAATATGCATTTATTTAAGCAGTATTGCTATCTTCATGAACTTTTGACCCCTTTGCTTTTCTTATTTTTATTTTATAGAATTATTTGGCTCAAATACAAAATTTAACAACACTAAAAGTCCCATTTTCAAGAATTCACACCAGAAAAAGAGAAATACACATCGATTCATGATCTGTAAAGAAAGTCTAAAATAAGCATATACACATTTTCACTCATATATATACATACATAGACATACAGCTATACACATACACCTACCTACACATGTCACGCCCTGATTTGTTTCACCTGTCACTTCGACCGACAGTGAATAAGCCCCCCGAGGTACCAGTGTTACGGAAGTACGCTGAAGAGGCTTGGGGCGCGCCATTTACTGCTCGTAGCCAGGTCAAGACTCACCTGGCCCGTCAGGCCGTTCTGAGGTCCCTGGGCCTCAAAGACATGGAGGGCAGCCCTGTCGTCGGCGCAGACTACGTGGGACCGGAGTGACCAGTGCTACTGAGGCCTCGGACCTTCCGGCGCGCCACATCAACTGGTTGGAATTTGACACGATCAGGCGTGTGCTACTGCACTTCGCACTGGCCCTACAGGGACAGGACGTGTTGTTGTGGTCAGACAACCATACTGCGATCGCGTACGTTAACAGGCAGGACGGGGTCAGGTTCCTGCCCTTCCACCTGTTAGCGTTACAGATCTGGGAGTGGGCCCAACTGCACCTCAGGACGCTGCACATGCTGTATCGGGGGGGTCCCTGGGATGATGAGTGGCGTCTCCATCTCGACATAGTGGTCGAGGTGTGGAGACGCTTCAGGAGAGCACAGGTGGACCAGTTCGCGTCCCGAAAGAACACGCACTGCCCCCTGTGGTTTTCGTTTTGTGCAAGAGACAAACCACCGTTGGGCATGGATACAATTGCACATCGGCCGTGACCGAGGGTCCTGCTATACGCTTTTCCTCCCCTTCAATGCATTCTCCCGGTCATGTCTGTCTCGGGTGCGGTCGGAGGGGCAGTTGCTCATTCTGATCGCCCTGTTTCGTCCGGGGGCTCTGTGGTTTGCGGAGGCGGCCCAAATGGCGGTGGGTTTGTCGTGGGCGATCCCACACCGCCACGTAGCGCTGTCTCAGGCGAATGGCTCAATCAGGGAGTTCCCTGTGTTAGGTCAGCTGTTGCAGGCCTGGCTCCTGAGAGGGCAAGGCTGTTGCGACGGGGTCTGACTGAGGCCGTCGTAGCAACCATGCAGGGTGCTAGAGCGGCTTCCACATCAGCTAGCTGCGCTAGTAGGTGGAGGATCTTTACCCACTGGTGCAATGACGTGGGGGTTGACCCCCTGTGTTGCGACGTGGGCAGTGTCCTGTCGTTCCTGCAAGGTCTGTTGGACCTGCAGAGAACCCCTGGTACGCTTAAGCTGTACGCATGTGCGATCTCGGCGTGCTATGAGGGATTCGAAGGGGTGTCTGTGTTCAGTCACCCGCTGGTGAAAGTTTTTTGGCCGGGTCCTGCCGCCTGCGGCCGGTGATCCAGTGGACGTTGCCGCAGTGGGATCTGACTATGGTTCTGGACGCGCTATGTGACGTGCCATTTGAACATAGCGAACAGATACCTTTGAGGACGTTGTCTCTCAAGACGGCACTCTTATTGGCCCTGACCTCTGCTAACCGGGTCAGCGACCTTTGTGCTCTGTCGACACAGCCTGGCTGCCTCACCATAAATGGTGACGGCAGCAGAGCAGTGTTGTTGCTTAACCCGGACTTTCTTGCCAAGATCATCAAGGCGGGGTTTCGCTCCACGAGAATGGTGCTGTGGCCGTTTTCTCCTCCCCATGCGGGTGCTAGGGAGGAGAGGTTGCATCGCCTGTGCCTGGTGCGCGCTTTGGCACCATAACCGCTCTTCGTGTGTTATGGTGGGCCAGCCATTTTTGAAACAGCGTCTGTCTCACTGGTTGTGTGAGGCGATTGGTCGGACTGGCCTTGAATGCTCCGAGGCAGTTTTACAATGACTGAGGAGGAAACAGCAGGGTTGGTGCAGTGTGTGCGTTCATATTGTGAACTGGGTGTTGACACACAGACGTACATTACTATAGATGAGCAGGATGGACGCGGCTCGGGGACGAGTGGAGTTCACACGCCAGATGCGCTCTGCTGGACACTTGTCTCTGAGTGAGGTGGGTGACCCGCAAGGAGTACATCTTGAGCTCGCTTTGCCCTAAATCAATAGGAGCGAAGACCCTATGGGCAAAGCTTCACGATATAGAAGGATAGTTACTTTCGTAACGTCGCCCATAGGGTTTGGGCCCTGGCTGGTCTCTGGTAAAGTTTTTTAATGAAGAAAGGTATATCGGGAGACTAAAGCGGGGTATGCGACCTGCTTACATAGCTGAGGACGGTGTCCACGGGCAGGTTTGCATATTTTAATGTTCAATGGCTGCCTTACGGCAGAGGGATAAACCAAAAGGAGCGAAGCCCGTATGGGCGACACTCCGCTAATAGAACTGGAGTTACGAAAGTAACTATCGGATTCAAAGCATTCAGTTGATAATTAAAATTAAGATTTGTTTCTCAACTTCACATGCTTTTTCAAACATCAAAATATCCTTAACTTTGTCATACCTCCAATTGTATTTTTTTGTTTTTATTTTAGTCACAATGCCAGGTGGTTCCACCCTCCGCCATTGACAACATTGCCTGGAAAAAATCAACTGTGCCAACCGACGTTGCACTAACAAGATACTGAAATAGTTTATGTAGGGTATATTGTGTCAGATTGATGATTTATGACCATAGAGGGCGGGGCTTCCAGAGTAACTATCGTTCCTGTTGCCTCCTGTCTTTTTATGCCTGTGATTTTTGTTCGCCCGCTGCCACATCGTATTGTCTTTTCATGCGTTTCCAGCGTTTCCCCCCATGTTACCTGTCTCCTTTTACCTGTTCTCTGCTCTGCTTTCCCAGTTACCAAACCCCTTCTGTTCCTGACCCCGAGCCCGCCTGCCCTCTGTGGTTCTGCCTTGTGGACCACATCGTTACAACCTTTGTCTGTCCCCGACTTCAAACCAGCCAATTCCTCTGTACCTCTAGGATTCTGATTCATTGTCTGACCTCTGCCTGCCTGCCAACCACGAAACTGCCTATTCCTATAATAAACATCTGTGCACGACAACTCTGCCTTTGTGTCCGCGCTTGGTTCCACACTCCAGCCTTATCAACACATCATTTCATCTTAGACCCTATCATATATATCATAATGAAAAAAGACGCCCCAGCGTTCCCTTTCTAGTATAACTGTCTATTGTTTTCCTTCTTTTCAACTCTTACTATTTGTATAAAAACTGTTTGTCCATTGATCACAGTTTGGTTTATTACCATTATACTTCATGTTTTCCAGAATTTCACAATAACTACGCACATAATTAGCCAGAAGGTTTTTTAAAGCTTAAATGTTTAACTCGCTGTGAACATACCATACATGCATGCTTTTAGACTAAATTTAAAACCTATTCCTGCCATGCTCTTCTGTACCTCTATAGTTATATGTGGTAGAGCTCCATCCCCTAGAGGGGCTTAATGTCAGAGTGGTTTGCCCCAGCCGCATTAGCGGCCATACTGAAAACTCATTATGAAAGATGCGACAGCCAATGTAAGCATGGCATCTAGTATTTACAGTCTAGGAACACATTGTACTTATTTGTATGTATAATTTGTTTTTGCAATAGTAAAATAGCTATTCATTAGTCACTTCAAAATTTATAGCAAAATTGTTTGTTCCAGATTGGCAATATCAACCCGGATGCCTTTCAAAGGAGTTTTCTACAGTATGTACTGTGGGGAGAACAAGTTTTTGATACACTGCTGATTTTGCCGGTTTTCCTCCTTACAGAGCATGTAGAGGTCTGTAATTTTTACCATAGGTACACTTCAACTTGACTGCAACAGCTGTTGGCACAATTATTCGAAAATGGAAGAAGTTCAAGATGATGGTCAATCTCCCTTGGTCTGAGGCTCCATGTAATATCTCACCTCGTGGGGCATCAATGATCATGAAGGTGAGGGATCAGACCAGAACTACATGGCAGGACCTGGACAATGACCTGAAGAGAGCTGGGACCACAGTCTCAAAGAAAACCATTAGTAACACACTAAGCCGCCATTGATTAAAATCCTGTAATGCATGGAAAGGTCACCCTGCTCAAGCCAGCGCATGTTCAGGCCTGTCTGAAGTTTGCTAATGACCATCTGAATGATCCAGAGGAAGAATGGGAGAAGGTCATGTGGTCTGATGAGACACAAATATAGCTTTTTGGTCAAAACTCCACTCACCGTGTTTGGAGGAAGAAGGATGAGTAGAACCCCAAGAACACTATCCCAACCGTAAAGCCATGGAGGTGGAAACATCATTCTTTGGGGATGTTTTTCTGCAAATGGGACAGGACGACAGCACCGTATTGAGGGGAGAATGGATGGGGCCATGTATCATGAGATCTTGGCCAAAAACCTCCTTCCCTCAGTAAGAGCATTGAAGATGGATCGTGGCTGGGTCTTCCAGCATGACAACAACACGAAACACACAGCCAGGGCAACTAGGGAGTGGCTCCGTAAGAAGCATCTCAAAGTCCTGGAGTGGCCTAGCCAGTCTCCAGACCTGAACCCAATAGAAAATCTTTGTCTGTATTGCCCAGCAATAGCCCCGAAACCAGAAGGATCTGGAGGTCTGTCTGGAGGAGTGGGCCAAAATCCCTGCTGCAGTGTGTGCAATCCTGGTCAAGAACTACAGGACACGTATAATCTCTGCAATCTCAAACAAAGGTTTCGGTATTAAATATAAAGTTCTTCTTTTCTGATGTATCAATTATTTATGTCATGCAATAAAATGCAAATTAATTATTTAAAAAATCACACAATGTGATTTTCTGGATTTTTGTTTTAGATTCCGTCTCTCACAGTTGAAGTGTACTTATGATAAAAATGACAGACCTCTACATGCTTTGTAAGTAGGAAACCCTGCAAAATCAGCAGTCTGTCACTGTATCTGTGGGGAATGGACCGTACCATCGCCTGGTTTTAAGCCTAATGTCTATTCCAGTTTTGCATAAACTTTCAAACTAAGATGGGGCTTGCCTTTTAGAAACATTCTATTTTTAAATGTATCATACCCTGCCCATTCATCATGTGGCTTTGTAAAAATGTTGATCTCTGTCACTAGTTTTCCCATGCCGTGGTATTAACCGGTGTTCATACTTTCTATTTTTGTACTGTTTTGAGTCATGTAGTTCAAATGCGTTTTCACCCCATGTAAAAGTCTTCCACGTATGCGGGTATTGGAATACTATCAAAGATACTTCCCAATCACCTTTCAAATCTATACTTTTGGCAAATTTTGTAGTATAGCTCAAACTCAAATTGTTAGGATAGACGTGTATTGACGAGTTACTGGACAGTGTTATGAAGAAACTGTCTCCCATGCTGATCGCAGTCAATGCAAAGTCCTGGAGTTTCATCAAATTTCTGGGTCAAGAACTTGTTCCAATGCTATCCAGCTGTTGAATTTCTCAGGCCAACCAAGCCATTTCACAAGACTAATTTTCTTCCCATTCTGTACTTTCTCATCTTAGCCATGATTATTTTCAGTAATTCCTGTTCATAATGCTTTTATCTATAGTAGGGTTGACTACTGTAAAGAGCTCTTAACTGGACTTCCTAAGACTGTAAAACAGCTGCAGCTCATTCAGAATGCAGCTGCTAGAATGTTAACCAGGACCAAGAGGACAAAGCACATCACTCCTATTCTTAAATCTTTGCATTGGCTTCCAGTCAGTTACAGAATATACTTTAAAGTGGCACTTTTAGTTCATACATCTCTGAATGGTTTAGGACCTGAATACATTTCTGATATATTTGAAGAATATAAACAGAGCAGGGCTCTAGGATCCATGAACTCAGGTCAGCTAGTAGAGCCTAGAGTCCAAACAAAACTTGGAGAAGCTGCGTTTGGCAGTTAGGCTGTACACAAATGGAATAAACTACCAGAAGATCTTAGACGTTCACCAAATGTTTCCATTTTTAAATCCAGGCTAAAAACACTTCTCTTTTCACGTGCCTATGACTGAGCTCTTAAACTTAACCCCACTGTGAGCCTGTTTTTATAACAGCACTATTTAGTCTTATAGCCTTTCTAGCTTCCTATGTTTTATATTCTATTTCATTATTCTATGTTTTATTATTATGCAACATTTTAATAAAACCCAAGTGCAGATAGATAGGGCAAAGGGGGAGAAACAGGTAGGCAATCAAAACTCAGAAAGGCGGCAGAGGTACTGACTGGTGGCAGGCAGAGTTGTCAGGGACGGGCAGAAGGTCGACATACGGGCGGACAGCAGAAGTACAGACAGGTAGCAGGCAGAGTACTCAGTGACATGCAGAAGGTCGAGACACGGGCTGGCAGCAGAAGTACAGACAGGGAGTAGGCAGAGTAGTCAGGGACGGGCAACAAGTCGGTACAAGGTAAATCCAAACAGACCGTAGACTCGTATGTTGCTGAAAAGCGCATTTGATTAACAACCATGATCCGGCAGGGAAGCGATGACAGGGATCTGTGGACATACTGCAGGTAACGAGTTGAGTGGGAACAGGTGTGGGAGTGGTTGACGAGCAGGCGTGATCGCGGAAACGGGGGTGTGAAATAGGATTTGTTTAGATACATGTAAACATGAGAACAGTATTTACCCATCCTTAGACAACAGACTCTTATGTCACACGAAGCTGCTACAGCGTCTCATACAGCTTCCTCATTAAATGTATCCATGTATTAATCCCTGTTCTCACTCAGTCTCTGTGAAATATTTGGCGCCAACTTGAGCTCATGCAGTAAGTTCTCATGAGCCACATGAACATTGGTCAGTGGTGCAGGAAGCCCCGATGCATTCAAAGCCTTGACCAACACGTTTCAGTCGCAATGTTAAAATGGTCTTCAAGATCTTATCATGATGGGTCTCAAAAAAATAATATTGCGGATGGAAACAAGAATCTCTTCTCTTGCTCGAATGGTCCAATTCACATCCGATGCATTCTTTGTAGAGAATAGCCGCAACAACGTTTTCCAGAATCATACCCAATGTTGCTTTGATGATCTTTAAAACTTTTGGTGCAAGCCATTTTTACATCTTGTGAGAACTCTTTTCAGCATTTGAAAGGTATGTCAGATTAAGAGGTCCAAGCTGATCACCAAACCGATCAAGCCAATTGTAGCTTCTTGTTGTGTATGTCTGTGGAATCGAACTGTCGGGTCCGGGGTACAGTGGAAGTCCACAGCGTTGTCAGCCATGAAGTCACACAGCCAGGCCTCAACCTTGTGGAGTTAAAGCTTCGGTTGTATTCTTGAGACAGGTTTCATACATTTTTCCGACTGCTTGATAGTCACTGGTGGTATGTCTGTTTTTATGCTGTGTTGAGGACTGTGTTAGCTTAAGGCGGGGCTTCAGGGTCTTAGATCCGTTGAACAGTCCGCAGTCGCACTCTAACCTGCTAACATTTTCCGGAAATTGTTCCAATCTAACATACTCATACTGTTTCAATCCTTTGACAACTTTAAACAGTACATCTACCGTATTATGGGTACCCTGTTTTGGTTCCAAATAAAGCACTTTTTGAAAGGTGTTCCATAAACCGGCATTAAAAACCATTTGATCTGTTACACCAGCCTTAAAGTCAGGGCCTTCGGGTAATTCATAAAATGCAACCTCCGGTATATCTGGTTTGAAAATGTATCCCCCGATCCGACCGCCGTCCAACTTCCATTCCCGTGCCAACATATGCTGGTGTAGTTTACGGATTCGGGGTAGACTCAGCATCGGTTTCTTCGGGGGTGGTATGATGATTGCGGCTCTGCTATCCATTTGTAATCTCTTGCCGACTCGCTGAACTGCGGTTAAGCTGTTAGATTTCAATGGTGTTTCACCCAAAACACTGATCGCTGCACAATCCACCATGATTTGTAATGTTTAGGTATGTTTACTCGGGCAATACTGAAAGACCATCACAGGGGTTGGCATGGCTTAAATACACAGACCACACAAATCACCTCATAAACATGAAAGTAATAGAAATCAGCCTAGTCGTATAGTGGTGTAATAATAACCCACGTACCCGGTTGTCAAGGGAAAGAGTAGATCATATGTTTATTGCAGCATTAGATAGTATTTTTCATAAGGTTACGGACCTGGTCTTCCTTACACAACCTCAATCTCATCTCACTCAGACTCTTCTCACTGTAATGTTGGTTACAAGCTGTTAAATACATAGAGGGGCATGTTTACCTAGCAAAGCCACAACAGTAACCCCCATGCCAACTGGTCAATGTAAACGTTCCTGTTGTTACCAGAGCGCAACCTACACAGAGACCAAACTAAACAGAGAGGTTTCCTGTTATTCTCATTGTCTAGGCACATTCACTTCTGATGAAATGGGCATTCATATTGTAGTTAATGCTCAGATCCCACCTTCCCCCTTCCAACATTTAAAGAAAAACCTTACATGTTTGATTAAACATTACAAGTACAATTCAATTCCTAATGAAAAGAAGGTTCATAAACTTATGTTACAAACTAAAACAAAACAACAAAAGGAGTATCTGACCAATGAGGTCTTAATGTTCCTCAAATGAAAATGAATGTAAACAAGACAACTGACACTCTGCACTGACACATAACTCAATGTATGACAGTCACCAATCCCTCCCCCATGTCAGATTATAAGAGTCGAGAAACATTTTGACATTAACAGGCTACTATCAGTGTTAACGGGGTTCAGCAGAAAATCTGATGAAAACATGACATCATGATGAAACTTTTTCCCAAGTCCATTGAGCAATCCAAACCCCACTTGTCCGTTTAATGATCCATGCAACAATATCATACAAAAGACTTATGCATATCCGGTTGTACCTGTGAAAGATTCTACCTTTAAAATAGGGAAAACATCTACCTTCGACAGAAACCACTGTCACGTCCTGGCTATGCCCCAAGCCATCTTTGCATTGGCTGGGGCCATAGTCAGGACGGGACTAGAAGAGATGCCTCTAGGCATCTCTATGTGCTTGGGTCTCCCCAATTGGAGGCAGGTGTGGGTTGTTGCCTCCAATTGGGGAACCTATTTAAGTTGATGGTTTGCCCACACTGGTGTGGTTCATTTTGGTTTGTGTGCTGTATGCTACCAAACCAAGTCACTGGAGCTGCTTTAAGTTTTTGTTTCTTCATAAAAAATCATGGAATACCTTCACCCGTTCACCTCAGCGTTTGTGTCCTTCAACCAGCCCTATTACAACCACCTATAATAGGGAACTATTCACTATCCAAACATACCATGATAGCAGTCATAATGTAGATCATTAAGCATCCTCACAAATACGCCAAAGTCCAATATTGGGATTGTCATCGTACATTTTCCCACCGGTTTTGCAAGAAATAAACCTTCATACATACAAAATAACCATATCAGTTCATTCAGGAAAATCTTAGATTGTAAGGAAAGAAGTTAGTTTTCAATCAAGTGTCCTGTAGTTCTCGTCTTCAGTTTTTTTCGTTTTGCATCAGTGATGAAAAGTTACAATATCAGTTATTGCAGTCATTGTGATGTGGACCCAGCAAATTGCCTGGTTGTCCTAACAAGTCAGTGTAGGTGTGTAGTGGAACAGTAAGTTTCCAAAATTTCACTAAGTCAAGATTAACACCAACAGCGTATTCCAATGTGTTGGAACCTTGTGACCTTTCCAGTCAACTGTCCCATGTTACGCTGACCTGTGGTATGTGGAGTCTTTCAGGACTCAGGTGGAATCTCCTCTCATCTCGCTGTCGATTATTCATCTAGAAAGGGAGTGTAAAGCCAAGTGATCTGGCATCGTTCTGCCATGTGGGTGGTCAGGAGGATTTTGAACTGATTTGACCAGTATTGTTGTTGAAATCCTTCTTGAACATGTTGCTGGTACTCACACACTCAGTTCGCTTTGTCACGTCAATTACATGATGCATCATCAGAAAAGGGGTTGTAATGTCCCGATCTGTTGAATGTATAACTGCAAAACAACGATTAACGTGGTTCAACAGTGAAGACAAAAGATCAGACTGGAAAACTTGTGGATCTCAAAAGTTCAGACAGATTTCCAGAAAAGTCTATGTCAAAGTTCCTTTTCTATCCAGAACTTGCTTGTTTGTTGTTTGACTTCTTGTGCTATATTAATGCCCGATAGCAGATAGCAGTGGAATAAGATTGTCAGACCTGACTTTGCTTAGCCAAATCAGAAATGGTTAGATCTAATCAATTCAACCATACAACTGTTGGACATTACATCAAAAAAAACAATCTACAAATAAACCAATTAAAAACATCCTGTAAATGGAAAATGGAAAACATAACAGATGCCAATGCTCCGTTATAACTATGCAAACAGGGAACCTGAATTTATTATTGAAATCCTCCTAAATACCATTTGATTTGCCTTGAGCCCTAAGCTCACCTCTTTCCAATCATAATCAATTATCATATCATAAATCCCCCTTGCCTTCACTTCATTAAGTCAATGGAAATTGACACCATGAGTGAATGCAGAACAATGACAAATACGGTCACAGGAGGCGCCATCCTGAACCCGCAATGGCCATCTTTTCAGGACGGAAATGAAAAACTAGAGAATTGGTAGTAGGGAAAGATCTATAATCAATTCGATAAGGAGTTGCATCCTGTATATTCATCAAAACAAAGATAACATGTGAAAAAACACGAACATTCACTAACACCATCAAAGACATCAATGTGCAACAGTCACTTGTGCGAAAGAATTATAAACCATATAACCTATTAACAAATTTGTCTATCATAGCTAAACAGCTCTCAAATTTGACTTTACCACAGTACAATCGCACAGGTCTGCGAAATTGGGTATCATGCATTTATAATATCCTGTAGTTTCTTGGCACATGCCTGACTAAAAAATTGTCCGCCCCCCAGGGGATAAGCTACACTAATTATAGGAGTGAAAAACTCCAGGTCCAGTGGTTTACCCATGGCAACCACCAAGGCAACTATATTAGCATAGCTACAGCACACAAATTTAGCATTTTTACAGGACAAAGGTCAAACTACCTCATGGCATACAAACTTGTCTTGATGGACCTCCTAAAGTTTAGGAAATACACAAACATACATTAATGTTTATTCCAAATAGTGGTGGTCAGCCAAACCCTACTTTTATGCATTTTCTTTGACCACATCTGTGGTTCTGTTGATTTTTCTATCAGCAAAAATGGGGGATGACTTTAGGACAGTTGGTTTCAAAACCATACATTTCAACATTAAAGCTACTGAGAGGAAACTATATTTAGCTTTCACTTAATGTTTGATTATTCTAAAACTGAATATGCTTGTGTTGGTGAAATTACCATAGTTGAGTCCAGTCTGAACAATTTAATTGAACCCTTAGTAATAGGCTACTCTGATGTAATGGGAAAAGCTGGTAGAGGCCATCCCAGGGGGTTTGCCCCCCTTCCTGGAACTCAGGAATTTACCCACTGCTTGTAGGCCATAAAGGACAAACGTTTAGTTTAAAGTAAATGAAATTCCCACACCAAAAAAATCTGACATGGTCTTCAGACTATCCTTTCAATTTAGCCGACTTTGTTCGTTAACTGAAGATTTAGATTTAGTGTCCAAATCATCTAATATTTTTTAGCTGTTTGTAAAAATGAGTTCATCCTTATCTACACAGTAACTCAACATTAGTGTGGAAATTAAGAAAACGTATGTATGGCGATGTAGACAGAGAACGTCACCAAAATCAAGGTACAATAAGTAATCCAAAGGACACTTAATGCAGACCTTAAACACGGTTACATCTATATCTTATTTGTTCATTAGTCAATTTACCATTGTAGAATTTAAACTCCATTAACGTGTATCAGGGGTCTGTTTAAAAAAAAAAAATATTATCCCAGTTATTGTTGGAAAATACAAATAAGACAATCTTTATTATTTAACCAGACTCATTACAGCATTTAAAATACAACATCTAATTTATTGTGGGGAGTAAACTCGCTTTAGCTGTATAACCCTTTTTTAGGCTATAACTATATTGGATTAAAAAAATCTGTCTTCCTGGGACATGGCGTGTCTCCTTAACATTAGACTATCACTATGTGGATTCTTCATTCTACCATTTATACAATATATAAGGAGAGAAAACAATACTTTAACCTTTTAAACCACAAGACTATTTTACCAGATTAGAAAATCACTGTTCCAATTTCAAATTCATCACTAGGTTTATGATGTACCCACGTGTGCTAGCGAAATGTAGATGGTTAACATGGGCCTGTTAAAGCCTACCCACATTGTTGTTGGACCATCGGGCCAACGACAAACTAATTATAATATTAACATCAACGCAATAAATACGTTTGACTCCAAATTACATAGTGAACATGACAAAGCACAACAAAACAGGCTATTTCTTGAATACCCATTAAAACATGTTCAAGCATTAAAGAACAAAACTGGCTATTTTGAATGCCTATTAAAACATGCTATGTACCATCAAAGTGCTTTTCAAACTACATGTAATATTAAATTAAATAAGCTTGGTTATTACAGAGGAAGGTGATCAGGTTTCCTTGAGAAGTTCCAGCTTCATTCAATGGTTAGGTACAACACATTTTAGGAAATTCATATTTAAGAACTCTATGTATCAATGATTATGAAAGCTCACGTCAGTTCCTAGTATCCCATAAGAGAGACTCCATCTCGAGACTACTGTTGGTTGGCCTGGTGGTGAAACAGAATGACTTTGCATCCATTCGGCATGTCTCCTTTGCCACCTTTCAACTGTTGTCCTCTTTCGGCCATCTTAACTTTCTTTTTTTCCAACTTAATCTGGACCCATTCATGGCTTCCTCAGAATCCATCTTGTTTAGTCGTAAAAAATTTTCAGGCATCGTTGTGAATGATCCTCTTCGTTCTTGATGGTGTCCTATTTGCGCCATGATTTTGAAACATGAACACATCGTGCGAGTCAGAGGCTGCAGTCCTCTTGTTGCATGTATATATCTAGACAACCTTATTTTGCTTGTATAAATCACGGTATTATCGCCTAAAACAAGTAGCTTTGCCAATGAATTACAGTTCAGTTCTTCTCCAGAGATATTTAGCATGTTTACACCCTAGTCAGGGTGTAACTAGATCTTTTCGACTGCCAAACACTTTTGCAATCTTGACAGTTCGTTATATGGCATAGTTTACCGACTCACTGTTCAGTTTTTCTCAGCAAACAATAACCAGGAAAAACAACTTCTTCATCGCGAATGCAAATAGAGCCCCTTAGCTCTCCAATTGAAGTTCTGTTGAATTGTTAAAACTTGTCCATCCGGTCGCGACGGCAGTACTGGTAGAAATCAGCCTAGTCGTATAGTAGTGTAATAATAACTTGCATACCAGGTTGTCAAGGGAGAGAGTAGATCATATGTTTATTGCAGCATTAGATAGTATTGTTTGAGGTTATGGACATGGTCTTCCTTACACAACATCAATCTCATCTCACTCAGTCTCTTCTCACTGTAATGTTGGTTACAAGCTGTTAAAAACATTGGGGGCGTGTTTACCTAGCAAAGCCACAACAGTAACCCCCATGCCAACTGTTCAATGTAAACGTTCCTGTGGTTACCAGAGCGCAACCTACAAAGAGATAATCTAAACAGAGAGGTTTCCTGTTATTATCATCTAGGCACATTCACTTCTAATAAAATTTACATTTATATTGTAGTTAAAGCTCAGATCCCACAAAAGGTTAACACCCACCTGTTGTAGGACATCTGTTGTAACATTTATTGGAACATAAAAGGCCGTTGATATAACATTTGTTTATTGCCTGTGAATTTAACATTTTCAAACCCATTTGTTAAACATCAAACATAACCCACCTGTTATAACACTTGTCCGGGGTGTTTATCAGTCATCTTTAAACATCAAGCATGTGTCACGGTCCCGGCCAGCTGGGGCTGTTCCATTCCGTGTTTTCTGTTTGTCTCTGATCTGTCTTGTCCTTGTTTCAGTCAATCAGTGTATTTAGTTCACCTGTGTTTTGCCCCCACCTGTTTCTGGTCTGCTCGTTAGTCTGTGTATTTTGTTAAGTCAGTTACTCCCTGCTTTTGTTGGATCATTGCTGGTCATGTCATGTTTTGTCATGTCCATGTTAGATGTCTGCTCCTGCTCCCGTTCCCCTTGTTTCAGTTTGTACCGCTTTTGTAGTGCACGGCACCCCTGCATCTGTCTCCATCTCCCTTTTTGGATTTTCGTTTGGATTCCCCACACCCATCGTGACAGCATGGACACATTAATGCAAGAATAGATAGCAGTCGCCGGACATGCATACGTCACTCAGGAATTCCCGCCCTATCAGACGTCATACATGAAGTCCCACCCACCAAACCGGATGTCCCACGCACCAAACCGGATATTCCGCTTACCTGTCATATCACTCTGGAAGCCCCACCCTCTAGGGTCATAAATCATCAATCTGACACAATATACCCTACATAAACTACTTCAGTATCTTGTGAGTGCAACGTCGGTTGGCACAGTTGATTTTTTTCATGCAATGTTGTCAATGGCGGAGGGTGGAACCACCTGGCATTGTGACTAAAATAAAAACAAAAAAATACAATTGGAGGTATGACAAAGTTAAGGATATTTTGATGTTTGAAAAAGCATGTGAAGTTGAGAAACACATCTTATTTTTAATTATCAACTGAATGCTTTGAATCCGATAGTTACTTTTGTAACTCCAGTTCTATGATTGGAGCGTCGCCCATAGGGGCTTTGCTCCTATTGGTTTATCCCTCTGCCGCAAGGCAGCCACTGAACATTAAAATATAAAAATCGACCTGCCCATGGACACCGTCCTCAGCTATATGAGCAGGTCGCATACCCCGCTTCAGTGTCCCGATATACCTTTCTTCATTAGAAAGGTTTACCAGAGACCGGCCAGGGCCCGAACCCTATGGGCGACGCTCCACTCATAGAACTGGAGTTACGAAAGTTAACATTGTTCTATTTTGTGAAGCTTAATGTATGTCCGTGTGTCAACACCCGGTTCACAGTACGAACGCACAAACCGCAGCAACCCTGCTGGTACCTCCTCAGTCAGTGTCAATACAGCCTTGGAGCATCCAAGGCCATCCCAAAACACGCCGAGCCCCCAGCTCGTCACCCTAATGAACGATGAAGCAGCCACACTGCGAGCGTCCAGCCGGCAACCCGGCCAGGCGTACCGTGCCTCCGGGCAGAGCCCTGAGCACTATCCGCCCTCCATGTCCTGCGTCCCGTGCTCACCTCCCTGCCTCAGCTACTACGCTAAGCATTGAGTAAGGTAACATCCCCGCAGCCATATCACGAAAGTAGAAATTGACGAATAGTGACGGAGTACCCCACGATGCCGCCGCGCAAATGTCCTCCACCCCCACACCCTTGAACAAGGCTGGAGTGTGTCCCAAACCCCTCAGGCGCGGGCTTACCGCATGATACATACGCAAGACCAATCGCCTCACACAACCAGTGAGACAGCCGCTGTTTCGACAATGGCTGGCCCACCTTATGGCCACCATAACACACGAAAAGCTGGGGCGCGGTCCGCATCGCGGCCGTGCGCTGCACATATTGTGCAAAAGCGAGCACCAGACACAGGCGATGCAACATGTCCTCCCTCGCACTCGCAGGGGAGGGAAAAACGCCCATAGCACCATTTCCGTGGACCGAAACGATGCCTTGATGATCTTGGGAAGAAAGGCCGGGTTATAGTGTCATTGTCTGTGGTGATTTTAATACAATCAACGAAGAACATGATCGAATTGGTCAGACTGGTTTTACGATAACAGATTAAGGGAAAATATTATCTAAAATAATTGACAATTCCAATGTTTCTAATTTCTATAGATGCCTGTATCCGATGACAACTGATTTTACGAGATATGACGGGAAGACAAAAACTAGAATAGATAGAATTTACGTCTCTGATAATATTAAACCAATTAATTATTCTACATTGCTGGTGGATTTTTCAGATCATCTTCTGGTCTGGTCAGTTTCTGCCGTAGGGAAATGTGAGAAAAGAGAATTTTGGAAACTCAATGTGAAATGTATAAGTAATCAAGGTATTGTCGATGATCTAAAACTTGAAATCGAGAAAATATATCAGCTTCGGGTTTTTACAAAATCTGACATAGAATTATGAGAAATCATGAAATCCCGGGTAACACCATTTTTTTTATTTAAGTGTAAAGAGATTAATATAATACAAAACCAAAGGTATATGACAATAATGGGAAAATATATTGAGTTTAAACATAAGCAAGGTAAAACATTGCTAGAAGAGGAGAAAATGTATGAATTACAAAATTAAACTGACCAATTTAACGACAAATCCTTATTTAACTCGGACAAAACCAGCTCCGCGGATCCGCGGAGCGGTATACTGTGGTATACTGTTATTAATAGATTATGAAGTTATATAAATTTCCCTTACCGTTAAGCGGCTAATTCCAATGAAGCGATCGCCGTAGTTTTTGTTTACGTACGTGCCCCACAGCCTACGTAAGAAAATCACCAGGTTGCACCAAAATGGTGGCCATTACGCACGCCATGTAATGGAGTTTAGTGCATCTGCTGTTCCATAGCCTATTCTTCATTGACCTTACGCTAGCAACGTTGTGCTAGGTCACCTGATGCCTGGCTTCCAATAGCAATGCAGATAAGGTCTCCCAGGATATCACATGGTATAAGGCACAACCTTATCCAAGCTCATACGCGTCGCCCCCTCATTACCCAAGCTGCAGACAAAATGGAGGATCAACAAATACTTGCA
>JACXGJ010009464.1:0-24259 GCA_016801105.1 Esox niger
ACTGTAGAACACTGCCCTCATGACTACTGTAGAATACTGTCCTCATTGACTACTGTAGAACACTGCCCTCATGACTACTGTAGAAATCTGTTTTCATTACTACTGTAGGACACTTTAATGACTTAACCTGAAAGTGAACCTAATTCTACCAGTATGTCCAACTGTATGTTTTATCCTGAACCTAATTCTTAAGTTAGAAAATCCTAATGTTCCTTCTTGGGACCTTCCAAAAATCATGTGGGCACTGTCTTTTCTTGTTGTTATGGAGACCAATGTGTTTTTTCTGGGCATACAACAGGCTCTTTCAGGTAATCGGATTAATGGCTATTGTCCTTTTAAAACCTTTCTGGCAGCATGTTTGTGGTATGAAAAAAGTGAGCGGCTCATGTTGTATACCTGAGTGTATAACAAAAAACAAGAGATTATAAAAAATATACAGCTGTGAAAAAAAGACACCACTGCACCTTTTTCTTTCCTTTCCAAAAAAGTTGAGAATGAAAGTTTTGACTGAGGAACAGAAGGGTTCAAATTTAGAGACCACTGCAAATTGAACGCTTCTGTTACTCACTGAAAACATTCCTTTTCAACTTTTTTAGAAAGGAAAGAAAAAGGTGCTGTGGTCTTTTGAAATTCTGGAGCTGTATATATATTTGCACACTGACATGGAAAGAAATGTGGGAACACATTTTGGGGTAAAACATTCATAAAAACTTGATAAATACTAACTTCTAACAATGCCTTTTGGAAGTAAATATCAAATAGTGTATATCCAGCCAGTGATGTCTGTCTACCCCAAACATTAAGAGAGGTAAGACTAGAGCATATACCCCTGAAACCTTTCTCCAGTATGTCTGTACAACAGCTCCAACATCAGCTGCTATGTAAAGCTTCCTTCACAGTCCCAAAGGGGGTCCTTTTCTATGAGCCTTGGTCTAAAATAGTGCACTATATATCCAGATTGTGATGCCATTTGGGACGGATTCAGTGTTCTCAGTTCTTTTAAAAAAGTCTCACCCCAATACATACGCGCACGCACACGCACACACACACAAATGCATGAATGCATGCTTAGGCACTGTTCAACTGAGATGCATTTTTTACCCAATTACTTCTACTTCATTCTGTGGTCCTGTGTGTGTGTGTGTGTGTGTGTGTGTGTGTGTGTGGGTGTGTGTGCCTGTGTGTGTCCATGTGTTGTTTTGTATCCACAGATTCAATTGAATGGGTGTGTCCAAACATTTGACCAGCACTGTAGACAAGTGCATTTTCAGTGAAGTAAGGTCTCAAGAGTCTTCTTATATACCCTTGGAAATAACACCCCTTGTACTAGTAACCCTGATTGGCAACCACATCTGCTACACCAGCAAAGAAAAAATAGCCAATCAGTCGGTCAAAATGATCAAAAGTTTCCAACATGATATGAAGAATCACACAATGCAGTGTGATTAACAGAAAATATGGCAGTGCATTCTAAATGTACTTTTAAAGCAGAGACTTTAGCTCCATGAATAAACCTCCTTAATTACGAGTCACAGGTCTAATAACCAACTCTGTTGAAATCAACCGATGTGAAGTCTGATCAGTTCTGCGGCAGACATTCACATTAAAAACAATACTTGTCTGATGTCTGATGTTTTTCAAATTTCGCTGCGTCCCACCACCTCTGGTTTCTGAATACTGAAATGACCTTCAATGAATGTATTTGCTTTCATTTTGATTTCCTGTGTCAAAGGAAAGAGTGATTAGTTGTCCCCCAGCTGGTGTTGTTAGCCTATGAGTACGGTGTGCATTTTGATATCATGCTGTATTCCGCTATGGCTCTGGTCAGTGGTAGTGTGCTATACAGGCTGCCATTTGGACAACTGACCAAAAAAATCTAAGTGCCTGACTGACTCGGATTCAATGGACATCAATGCACATTAAAACGAAAGAAAAATGGAATGTCCATGTCATATGGGGGTTTGTCACCCGCACATTGGACAGCTAAAGATGAATTCCACAGAATAATCTCAGAATGTCACTGGGGAGCACAATACATTTCCTAACGGGTCTTGCTGTTGAGGATTACATTCAGCAAGGAAAGATAATTATAGCAAATTTTGTACACATGTAAATTAAAGTGCTTTTCGTTAGAAAGAACATTTAAGAAAAATAAAAAGAATAGAAATACAGCATAAAAGACAAAGCATTAGGGGGAGTCTACACTAATGGCACCACAATTTTCTCAGCCTCAATTGAGACTAGCTGATTGATCTGTACATGTAGAAACGTAGGTCCCCGGGCCCCATTGTATACCAATCCCAGGGCCCCATTGTATACCATTCTAGATACAAACCTGCGTCACATAATGGAACAGCTGCATGGCAAAACAGAAGTAGATTGCTGTGCAGTTTGGTCCCCCAATTGTTCAGAAATGCAATTTCCCCCCTAAGGGTTGTTTTATGTTACATACCATAGCCCTCATTCTGTTGTACCAGTGTGATATCAAATTAATCCAATCTGAATCTGAGAGAAAATTATTTTAAGCATACTGTATTTTCCCTAAATATTTCCTTTGGTTTTCCTTGAAATGTACATAAAAATTATCCAAAAACAACCCTCTCTCTTTATTTCATTAGCAGATTACTGACAGGTGCAAGGAAAGGGGTGGCCCAGCAATCAAATAAATTATTTCACAGCTTAGGCATCAGCTACAGACAGTTTGTGCCCCAGTTGAACATTTTGACCCAGCTCCCCTTGGGATGGGGAGGCATTGTGTTATCCAGGCTGTGGTCACAGCAGTATATACCAGGTAATGGTCACAGGACTGAATACCAGGGTTTGGTCACAGCAGCAAATACCAGGGTGTGATCACAGCAGTGTATATCAGGGTGTGATCACAGCAGCAAATACCAGGGTGGGATCACAGCAGCAATTACCAGGGTGTGGCCGCAGCAGTGTATATCAGGGTGTGATCACAGCAGTATATACCAGGGTGTTGTCACAGCAGTGTATAACAGGGTGTGATCAAAGCAGTGTATATCAGGGTGTGATCACAGCAGCAAATACTAGGGTGTGGCCACAGCAGTGTATATCAGGGTGTGATCACAGCAGTACATACCAGGGTGTTGTCACAGCAGTGAATACCAGGCTAAGCTCACAGCAGGCTATACCTGGGTGTGGTCACAGCAGTGTATACAAGGGTGTGGTCACAGCAGTGTATATCAGGGTAAGGTCACAGCAGTCTGTATCAGGGTGCGGTCACAGCAGTGTGTGTCAGGGTGTGGTCACAGAAGTGTGTATCAGGGTGTGGTCATAGCAGGGTATATCAGGATGTGGTCATAGCAGTTTATATCAGGGTGTGGTCACAGCAGTGTGTATCAGGGTATGGTCACAGCCGTGTGTCAAGATGTTGTCACAGTGTCCTTTATCCTCCATTCTAAGTAAACTGTAAGTCTACTACAGTCTTATTGTGTACAATATCTAATAAAAATCTTTTCAAATATTTCAACCGTGCTTGATTGAGGTTTCCTCAAAATTGTATTGTCATGCAAAGATCTATTTCAATTGATGTCTGTGTAGATTACGTATTCAGGGGGACATTGTTAAGCACAAATGTATGCTCTTAACTGAAACCAGCTTTCTGTAAAATGACAGCTCTCAAAGAAGCAATAAGTGCATTTCAGCTGAATGTCCTGATCAAGGGTTTAAATGATTGCGAAAATTATGAAAATTATGAAAATATACATATTATGTCTCTCATTCTCTCTCTGTCTAGCTTGATGTCGGGGCTGGCAGCCCTGGATGCCAAGTGTTCCAGTCGTCTGGGCATCATGACCATCTCCTACTACCTGTGGACCACCTTTGTGGCGGTGGTGGTGGGCATCCTCATGGTTACTATTATCCACCCTGGAGGTGCCGCCCAGAAGGAGGACAGCGAGGACAGTGGCAAGCCAATCATGAGCTCAGCTGATGCCCTGCTTGATCTGATTCGGTATATTATTTAACTTTAAGTCTCTTTAAGCTGTCACTGTTAAACCAATCAAATGCATTTACTTAACACATTTTATTGGAAGCTGGTACAAAATAACGGACAGACTACGATTAATTGGCATTATTTCATTATCAAAGAAACGTTCACACGTGTTATAAATCACATAATTTATTAAGAATGTTTTAAATTTATGGAGCTCTATTAATGCAAGCCTAATGATCTTAATTGTCGAGCATATAACCTGAATTGTAGTAGCCTTAAGTATGTCACAAACAATGTTTGGCCAGCTGCATAGCCAAAGTTAGAATAATGTTTAATTAAATTCACAAACACATGAATTCTATCAAACAATAAAATATATTATTGGTTGGAAGAATGTCAAAAAGATTTCCACAATCGTTAATGCTTTTTTCTAGTTAAAGCAAAACGGCAGCAAGTTACATTTGACATGTAAGGGTTGAGTGAATCAGCCAGATAAATGATTGTCTGTGTGGAAAGACGATAACGTTAACCAAATACATTCTTCTGAAATATGAAACGGATCTATTCGAGGACCTGTAATTAGTTCTATTTCTAAAGCCCTACTTGGAATGCAGGCATTTTAGATTTTTTGTGAAGGGACAGGTTAAAGTAACAGAATATAGTCTGATTGGTGGATACATTCCATGTTTTATTCATTTGGACAGAATGAGATCAACCTAACCTGTTAGGTCACCGGTTTGGATAGGATTTGTGTTTGACAGATGTTCCCAATTTATTTATCCAGCTTTTGGAATACCCCTGAGACCTATTCATCCGAATGCATTCAAGGCTGGCCTTTTCTGTCTGACTATTCAATAAGAATCCTCCTATATATTGTTGAGATCTAGTTCTAACAGTCTAGCCCTCTGGTACACTGCAAACCCAATTCCGTTCGGCATTTTGAACACGTAGGTAAATGAGTCTGTTGCAGCCAGGTGTTGTTAATGGTTGCCATTCACCTGGACCACTTAGCGGCCTTGCTAGCTAGTGAGGTGAGACAGAAGGTCTCCTAAAACTTCTGTTTTCAGGTTAGTCTGATTTCATGGAGATGATAATGGGTTTTGCTGAATGCCTAGTACAACCACGATGTTTGTGGGGAACATATAGACTTTAAATGTCTATGTGTATGTATGTGTGTGTGTTTATGATTTCATGCGTGGGTACATACCCACAGTATGTGTGTTGAGATTGGAGGTGGTGGCCAAGGGGCTTCCAGATCCTAGCTACACTAAGAGAAATGTAAATGGCTTGGTGGGAAATCACCCTAAAAAGTCTTGGAATGAATTGACCCAGGTGCACCCCATTCCCTAAATCCGTTTAAATGCCCTGGTTTTGACCAGGGCTCAGGAGCACCCATAGGCCTCTGGTCAAAACAAGTACTCTATTAAATAAATAGGGTGCCACTTGACATTCAGCCCATTTAGTGAATTAACCCTCAAAATGCCGTCATTTTTTACGAGAGGCACATTTTCATTTATAAAAGGCACATTTAAAAAAGGCAAATTTGTTTTTCATTAGCTGCCACTCCAACTAGTGCATGTCATTATGTCCTATATGAACGCAACAGTTCACCTCTGTTTAACACTCAGGGCACTTAGAAACAACCATGTAACAAACAACAAAATACCTCCGGCTCATCCTCCGTTCACCTTCACCGCCGAGAGGATTGTAATCCCAACATCTGAGAGTTCGCCCAGCCAGTCTTTTTCACATTTCGGATTACTATTTCAATATCCTTTTTCCTGTGAAAAGATGTTACAAAATGTCTCTCTTACTGCCAGTCTTGAGGACAGGTGTGTTTAGAGTTCAACACAAGGACATGACAGACACATTGCGTTTCAGGCAGTCAGTGGCCCAAAAGCACTTGGTCGCCCATAGAATTTACTATTCTGTATATAAATAGTATTTATTTCTGTATGAATAAACAAAATACAAAGTATGTTAACTTAGTGTTTATTTAGGTTTATATTTGCGTTGTTTCTGCTTGTTTACGTTTTACAAGGGAAACATCCATGCAGCTTCAATCTGCATAGGATAACTAATGTAATTAATTCGAATTCATGGAGAATTAAATCTGTTGTTACATTTACATTTTCTGAGTTTAGTGTTCTTTCTTTTTTGATTACACCATTGTTTTGAATACAGTAAATGGATAGAGCAGATGGTGTTACCAAACTGCAGTTTATCCTACCTGTGTATTTTGTCTAGTGGCACTGCTGAACAAGACCCATTAGTGTTTTTGTGTCTGTAATTAGACCACCTGAACTGGAAAACCATGAATTAGAAGAGCAGACCTGCTAGTGTCAAGTGGAACAACACCGTTTGGATTTCTTCTGTAGAAATACCAGGATTGATAAAGTAGTAAATTATTATGAGCTATTTATGCATGGTAAATTCTTGATTTTACATTATGTTTCTGGAGATACAGGTGAAACCAGTCATGGCGGGAAACAGAGCATATCTTATTTATGAAGCTTTCATTGGAAACTTTGTGTGTTGTTGTGCAGATCAGTGTCAGCAATCATGGTTTTCGATAAAAATATTTCATGAATAGGACTATTTCACCTTAATTAATGGTTAGCTTTTCATTAGTCTATAAACAGCTTTGATATTTGCTAAAGTCTTTTTCGCTATATCCACGATATCCAATTATTCCAGGCGGCACTATACAAAAAAATAGCCACAGTGGGACAGATCTCATGAAAATAGTTACATAATACGCTAGAAGCTTCTTTTGGTGTCCAATAACAAGCTGGGTAGTGCGTGAAATCCTAAGACATGGAGACAGTAAGACACTTGGCTTTGGGCAGCTGGCAGAGACTGTCCTTCCCCACTTGTCACGTACAGCCAGGGAGGTTTGCTGTGATCAGCTGGACACCCGCCTCCCTTACGCCCTCTCTCCCATCTTTCTACTGAGTCTGTGAGGCAACCGTCAGACGATGAAGCTTACACTCCTCTTCTGCTCTCCTCTAACCCCCTCTTCCTCACTTCCACTGGGGCTGAGTACCATATGTCAGAGGCCTGTGTAAGGATGGCCTCGTGGCCTGGAGAGGCCAGAGTGGCGTGACTTGGCTAAAGAGGCCCGGTTAATAATGTGGAAAGAAAGACTGGCCAATGAGGTTCTTGCATAACAAGTGAACCAAGTCACTCAGGAAACCCTGTCTACAGAGCACAACTTTTGCTTTGAAAAAAGTGGTTTTTAAATGGAAGCTCTTGCTGAAAACCCTGTAAGAGATAGTTTAGTGATCAAGCTGCAATGAGGGATAATTGTTAGCTCTGGTAGCTGTGCTAAATAAGTACGGGCTATGTGCTATATGAAGTGAGTCTTCTTTAGCAATCAGGTAATATGATAAAATCAGAGCTGCACCTGAGCATGATGACCCTGAGGATGATGACCATGAGGATGATGACCCTGAGAATGACCCAGAGGATGATGACCCTGAGGATGAAGACCCTGAGGATGATGACCATGAGGATGATGACCCTGAGGATGATGACCCTGAGGATGACCCAGAGGATGATGACCCTGAGGATGACCCAGAGGATGATGACCCTGAGGATGAAGACCCTGAGGATGATGATCATGAGGATGATGACCCTGAGGATGACCCAGAGGATGATGACCCCGAGGATGATTACCTTGAGGATGATAACCATGAGGATGATGACCTTGAGCCTGATGACAGCTTACATATTAAATTGCTTCTTGTTTATTTATAAATAAATAAGTAATAATGAAAAATGGTTGAAGCTCTGTGACATGAGACACAATTGAGCATTCCTGCTATTGTTACTGAAAATGTCTAGCCACACAAAGGATTTTAGGTACATGGAAATGTTGAAGGCTTTCCTCACAGAATCCTGTCAGCCCGCTAATTTAACACTTTTCTATATTCTTCCCATTCAGCAACATGTTTCCAGCTAACCTTGTCCAAGCCACATTCCAACAGGTGAGCTATACGACATCTTCACAGAACCAAAACAGAAAATGTAACCGTCTCTGTTGTAGTATTCTAAATAGTCCTGAATGACAAAATGACATTATTTCAATCGATCTGTGTATGTTCAAAATACACACTCACCAAATGTTTGTGTGAGGACACTGCAGTGATACGTTATATGTATATATCTACATCCGGTGATAGGTTACATGCGTATATATCTACATCCGGTGATAAATTACATATGTCTATATCTACATCCGGTGATAGGTTACATGTGTATATATCTACATCTGGTGATAGATTACATGTGTATATATCTTCATCCGGTGATAGGTTATGTGTATATATCTACATCCGGTTATTGGTTACATGTGTATATATCTACATCCGGTGATAAGTTACATGTGTCTATATCTACATCCGGTGATAAGTTACATGTATATATGTTCATCCGGTGATAGATTACATGTGTCTATATCTTCATCCGGTGTTGTCCCTGTAGTACCGCACCAGAAGCATCCCCATCCTGAAAGCGCCCCCACCCACAGTGGCTTCTGCCCTGATGGAGAGCACCACCCGGAGGGTCTACATCTACGGCGTCCAGGACGACAACGGCACCGACATCCAGAACTTCTCCCTGGACCTGACGCCGCCACCCGACATCCAGATGCGTACGCTGCCAGGAACCAGTGAAGGCATGAACGTCCTAGGGATTGTCATCTTCTCCGCCACCATGGGTGAGTGATGTCATGCCGACCTCACGCCTTACATGGTCAGTGAGGAGTCGTTGAATGCGGGGGAAAGCACGTGAACGCACATTTACAAACGCTTTTTGTGTGTGTGTAGGCACAGCGTTAAGTGTTCTCAGTCTTACAGTGTGGATGTTGTTGTTGGTCTCTCCAGGTATCATGCTGGGTAGAATGGGGCCTAATGGCAGTGCTCTGGTAAACTTCTGTCAGAGTCTAAATGAAGCTGTCTTGAAGATTGTCGCCATAGTGATCTGGTAAGAGCTGTAACTTTCAAGGAGCGCAACCATGCAAAGCTGTATGGATTCTCAAAGACATTGTATTCAAAAACATACTTTAAGTGAGATGTGCGAGAGCTTCGACATATTAAAGAAAATATTCCTATTCTAATGTATTGAAATTAAGCAAGACCTGTCTACTGTAATCAATTCTCTTGGCCCGCAGGTACTTCCCGTTTGGCATAGTGTTCCTGGTGGCCGGTAAGATCTTGGAGATGGACGACCCATCAGCCATGGGGAAGAAGCTGGGGTTCTATGCCATCACCGTGGTAATGGGGCTGGTGGTCCATGGCCTCTTCATCCTACCGGCAATGTACTTCTTCATCACCAAGAAGAGCCCTATTGTCTACATCAGAGGCATCCTGCAGGCCTTGCTCATCTCCCTGGCAACCTCCTCAAGGTACTCAACTAGGAGGAGGCTGTCAAACATTGCTCTGACCACAGCAACTGACCACAGCAGTGGACAAAATTCTAGGAAATATGATTTTACTGCACTTAGTCCCTATAAAAGGAGCCTCTTCACTTCATTGTGCATTGGTCTTTTAAGGCTGGTGAGGATAAAGGCCAATCTGCTGCACTTAGTTACCATAGTAGCAACCTCCTTGCTCTATTGTAGGTTGTCGTGTACACATACCCCTACAATCAGATTGATAACATGGTAAGCAAATGCAACAACCATTATTTTCCTCGGTTGCTTTTTACCTCCATCTTCTACAAGAAGATTTGGTTAGCCCCATCCCCTAAATTATCAAGAGTGCTTTTATATCCTTTTTCCATGGCCTCTCCATCATGTGCCATTCAGCTTGCTCAGATCTCATTGTTGATAGATTTATTTGGGTAATTTTGTTCTGAGCAAAATATCTCAGTAATTGTGTTTTGAAATGTATACAATAATTTATACAGTAATTCATATTTAACTGCAAAAAATTCACTATAGTCTCAGTAATTTTTAATAATTTTTGTTTTAAAATGTCAACTTTGTCAACTTTGTCAGATTTCTCTAAACCTCTTAATGAAACACTTATTAGCTAGATCAGCTATATACCCTTTTCAAGTCCTCATAATATACAGTTCCGTAAAAAATGAAGATACGGCTGCACTTTTTTCTTTCCTTTCCAAAATAGTTGAAAAGGAAAGTTTTGAGTGAGGACCAGAAGTGTTCCATTTGCAGTGGTCTCTTTATTTTAACCCTTCAGTTCCTCACTCAAAACCTTCCTTTTCGACTTTTTGAGAAAGTAATGAAGGTGCAGTGGTCTGACAGATCAAGGTTTAGTATAAATTTGGGATCAAATATGTTTGTTTACATTTTTGTCACAAAGCAACTATAAATACTTTGTTAACTCAGTTCAGACAGAACTGATAAAACACAATGTTTAATTTGGGATTTTTCACACTATAATAAATAGAATGTTACAATTGTTGATATTAAACAGTATTGTATGTCTCTTTAGATTATGTTATCAATTTTCTGATCAACTCAGAGATGTCTGCATGTTTTGACAGGAGCCCATTATTAAAAGATATTTTGACCACTATTCTACAACATGCTCTACCATTCAAAACATTGGGGTCACTTAGAAATGTCGGTGTTTTCTTAAGAATGGCTGCATACAATTTAATGAAAGTATTTAACACTGAGCTAATTCTGTTGCACATATCAATTGTAAAAAATGTAAAAGTGGTCCTTCTCTGTGCGAAACCAACTTCCAGGATATGCACTATCCAATCTTGTCTTGTCAATATGACCTACAGTAATTCTGACAGCATGTCCACACGTAACTCATCTAACACATAATTATCCCCAGCTCCGCCACGCTGCCTATCACCTTCAAGTGCCTCCTGGAAAACAATCACATCGATCGCCGCATCATCCGCTTCGTGCTCCCGGTGGGCGCCACCATCAACATGGACGGGACGGCGCTGTACGAAGCCGTGGCAGCCATATTCATCGCCCAGGTCAACAACTACGAGCTGGACTTTGGTCAGATCATAACCATCAGGTATGTAGCCTGGACATTTAAAGAAATTAAATAAGATCATTATATTTTTTTCATAATGTCGAACGTGTAGAAATTAGCCATGAACACAACGTATGACGTCAAAAAGGCCTGAGGTGGTTGTAGTGAAAGCTCTGATTACTGGAATAGAACTCCCTGAAATTGAATGTGCTTAAACATGCACGAAACTATCCTGTCGGTTGCTAATTCATCCGCTGATGTGGATTCCTAATATGGTAACATGACGCAGGCATCCACACCGATGTGGAGCATGTGTGAAATGATGTCCAAAATAGTGCCATGGGTACAACCAGTACAGCTTTGGGGGTTGGTGAAACACAGAAATTAATCTGGTTTTACGGTTTTTACGATGAATTAATGAATATTATGAGATTATATTGAATCCAACACTCACACAGATAAACATAAATATTACATGGGACTCGAGAACGGCCTACTTCACAATGATTTAGCCTAGAAAATAAGTCAGTCTATCAGTGGTTATTACCTAGGACTGACAGACACAGTCAGACAGCCAGATAGGTCATTCAGTTAGACAGGCGAGCAGACAGTCAGACAGACTTTTATCTCCCTGAAGACCTGTGGTGTAAAATGGCCTTGCACTCCCCTGATTTAATGACATGTCAAACTGTAATAACATTAAACAGACCTACAGTATCCTGTACTCTTCTGCTTTCCAAATGACACACTATTCCATAAATAGTGTACACTTAGGGCTCTAGTCAAAATATGTGCACTATTTAATAGGGAATAGAGTGCTATTTAGGACGTAAGCTGTCTGTGGCCAGGCAGGCAGTAATCTGCTGGCAGTAAGACTCATATGACCTGTATTACTCAGCTCTGTTGTCACGGCAGAGTTGTCAGAGTTTGATGTTATTTGGTTGTGTCCTGTGATGTCTGGCTATTGGTAGCACTGCACCAGTTCATCTCTAGCGGCTCCCAAGCTACAGAGATGTCTATTGGTTACTTATTAAATTTAATCCGTTACAGTTGCAATTACCAGTCCAAGATTGTAATCAGTAATGTAATCCTACTTTCAGTTACTTTTGTATTTACTTTCCCTTTACTATACAATAGAACAGAAAACTGACTGTTAGATATTGTTCAATGTTAATTGAATGACATCTAACTGAGGAGCAGTCAGTGCTAGTTTTTACAGCTGGACATGAATGGTTTTTGCATTTTGGGCCTGCCTTATGTTCCTAACCCTTTGTTTTCTACATCAACAGTAATATGATTGGATGTATTAGCTTGCTAGGGGATTAGTTTGGGCGACCTGTGGTGGGCGGTGTCATTACTGCACCATCCAGGTTTGGTTTGTGAGGGTTTGAATATGGATTCCTTGCCTCTACGCGCTCTAGAGTCTCCTTATGGCGGCTTGGGCGCCTGTGAAGTTAATCGATATAGAAGGCCGGAGACCATTAAGGATTCTGGTCCAGACTTACTAAGAGAGCAGCGGAGGTATTTACGTTATTGTATGTAAAAGACAGTGACATCCGTATCTCACCGCCCATACACTAAATGTTCCTAGCGGTTCTCAAAATAGTTTGCCCCATGATCAAACCGCGTCACCAGACGGTCACATGCACGCGACCTGGACATGGACACACATGCACATTGATGGGTTTTTTGCAAACAAACAAGTATTTTAGAACGTCTCTTTTTGGTGAATGGAATTGCATTGGTGGAGACGTTCATTTGGCTGCTTAATTTCCATATTTCTTAGAGCTAGCATGCAAAACACGTTTTAAGAAAATATTTTACTGGAATCCCCTCGCTCATGTGTACATTCCAAATTGCACTCTATTCCCTATATAGTGCAGTACTTCAAACCAGACCCTTGTAGGAGGACTATATAGGGAATAGGGTGCCATTTGAGACACATATATGGTCTACAATACAGTCATGTAGGACTATACGAACATGTAATCCTGTCAAGGTCACTGATGTCATTTCTTCTCATTTCCAGTATCACAGCCACAGCTGCCAGTATAGGTGCAGCTGGAATTCCGCAGGCCGGATTGGTCACCATGGTGATTGTGTTAACCTCGGTGGGCCTGCCCACTGATGACATCACTCTCATCATTGCTGTGGATTGGGCGTTGTAAGTGGAGTGCATTACACTGTTGTCTGGTCTTCACCTTCAGGTTGTCTTTACAGATATATTAACAACATTGACAAAAAAAATGTATATTTGTGTGGATAAAGTGAAACCAAAAAGTAATTAATGTTGGAATTAGACCAATTTAACACTTTAAAGGCTCAGAAAAACTCAATATGCCACAACCCCGGTGTAAAGTTGACCAAAGGGGAATCCCAACAACTAGGCAACTGAACCTCTATTTTGTGTTTCAGGGACCGTTTCAGAACGATGGTCAATGTGATGGGAGATGCCTTGGCCACAGGGATAATGGCACATATCTGTAGAAAAGACTTTGTCAAAGAGGGAGAGCAGGTGAGAAAACACTCTCACAATGCTTGACAGGACCACTATAATGTTACAGTTTAACAAGCCGACCAAGTTTGGGAAGGTTTTCTTCAGAATGTTTAATTTGTTTTCTTTGACTGTCTTTTGGAATTTGAAAGAATAACTGGGTAGAACTCTGGTGAATTTGATGGTTTGTATCGCATTATCATACATATCCAACCATTTGTGTCTAATATTTCCCAACCATTCTGTTGAAAACAGATAATAAAATTCACTCAATCCATTTATCAATTCTTTCTAACTATGCTTTCATACATAACACTATTCAATACTGACAAATTCTTACTGAAAAAAAACAACAATTCTTACTAACAATTCTATCAGTCATCTTTGTCTTACTGATCACTACACCATACAGCCTGTCATCCTATTAAATTCAGAGGCATGAATCACCCTTATGTTTGAAATATTCTTATGAACACAAATATGTCAAGCCATCTTCTCAGTCTGATGTTGGTATTCAGTTTACAGTTCTTCCTCCCCCTTTGTCTTCGAAAACCCAGTGGGCGGGTTGATGGATTCGAATGCGTCATACAGTTGCGATACATTGTATGCTAACTTGATGGGAATTACCCTCTTACTCCAATATCTATAAGCTTGTCCATTATATTTGCATCCTATCTCTGCCCCCTAAGCCTGATCAGTTTCCTCATTCCTCTGACACAACACACATAGAACAGGTACTTCCAGGGTCATTCAGTTGATCCCGCACGGAATCTGTTTGAATTTAGGACCATCTCAATAATCGGTTTCGGCTAGATGAATGAGTGGTCCGTCAATACATGTCGTTATGAGAGAGAAGAGCATTAAAATAAAGCTTAAATCGCAACTCATATCAGGGCCGTTCATCATTTTTGGTTCTACTCTACTAACAGCGTTCCGACATTTAAACCGACCGTGGGCCTACTGGCTACAGCAGAAACTCACAGATTGATTCCTCCTCCTATCCCCTGGTGTCTCCTACCCTCTTCAGGCGCCTCTGATCTGCGAGACCAAGCCCATGATCAGCATCCAACAGATGATGACGTACCAGAAGAACGGGGGGTACCAGCCCCCTCCCTGTGGCCCGGGGGGTCCGGACGTGGCTCGCCTCATGCAGCTGGAGGAGGGTATACGGCCGGAGCAGAGGAAGAGGAGCCCACACACCCCGCAACACAAGAGAGAGCACAAGGATAAGGACCACTGCTCCATCGACATGAACGGCCTGGAGACCAACGTATAGAGGCAGACCGCTTGGAGCAGCTCGACCAGAGGCTGCCTCCTCGTTCTCAACACCTCCCTCAAAGAGAGCACACTGGCCCTGTCGTGGATCTGATCACGGTGGACCAAACAACAGCCCCCCACAGCCGATGCCGTCACTAAGGCGATCAACACCGTGACGACGGCTGTTCCAAACTTTGGTGGGAGTGTGGAGAATCTGGATGCAGCTAACATCATAGCTTCAGGGGAGAGCTGGAGAAAGGAGTGGACTGATTGACTGATGGACTGCACCAGAGCCGGGGACAACTAGAACCGGACCCTCGCAGCCACACGATGGTCCACTGTAGATGCAAGACTGACAATCAGATAGAAGATTTTCTACATTATTTATATTATGCCCCGGTATAATTACGTATGTGCGTGTATATTTCTCAGAGTTATTTTATGAGCCAGCAAAGTTACATGCTGGGAGACATTTCATACAGGGACGAGGCATTCAATGACCTGAGACATTCAGTACAATGTGGAAACCTTTATGATTAAGATCTGGAGTCAGAAGGGATGAAGAAAACCTTCAGAGGGTAAGTGCGTCAGCCTTCCGTCTTCAGCTTAGATGACCAACAATGGACTGTGAGCCTCTCCTGAGCAGATGAGAATGTGACAAAACAATCCTCATGGACTGTGGTAAAGAAGTGCTCATTGGTTTTTGAAAATGTTAATGAAATGTTAATGCAAAATGTTATCATTCTTTGTTTTTTTGGGGGGGGGGGGGGTCTTGTGGATTTTCTAAATGTTTTTATCATTCAGCTGTCTTTTCAAACAACATAATCACACTAACAAAATATTGCCTCAAAACCCACTCATGGGGTTATGGACATTATAGACTTATTTGGCAGTCTCATTCACTTGTCAGGTTACTCTCCCGATCATAATTTTAGGTTACTCATTTAATCATTTAATCTAAAGAAAAATATATTCTTTATCTCCAGATCTGAAGTCAAGGGATACATATCTAAATATTTTCTATTATTTATTACATGGTTGGTAGATGTAAACTGCCAGTTAGGATTTCTAAACATTTCTAAAAATTAAAGTTATTTTCAGGATATTTGTGTTCACAGTCAAAAGAGAGAAAACGCTCTTCTTCCTCAGCGAAAGTCATATTGCTTCCTTTTTCAAAGTCACACATTTAAACATTTTGGTACCTTTTCGTCCTAATTTCCTCTTTGCCTTTTGATTCCTTTATAATCAGGGTAGTACCACTCTGTCCCATAACGACTGGCATAATGTAGATGACCGTGTACCAAATGTCCGCCTATGCCCTATACAGTGCCCTTTAAAAGATAGGGGATAGGATGCCATTTTGAATGCATCAGTGATAGAGGTAGAAACAGTATGTCAGAGCCATAATGCTTAAGTAGGTTAGCCCTTGTAGAACTATTTCTAGTGTCAAGTTCTTTGCACCCGCAGCACTCCCTCTTTGCCTTAAAATACAAAGGAGAAGCATGGGGGAGTTAAACAGGTAAACAACATACAGGTCAACCCCAGGTCATATGGGCCAATCCCACATACACTCAAGGCAACAGCAGCAAACTGCAGAACAACAACCACAGGTAAAACTGCTGACTTCACTTCATATGTGTATGATAATAAATGCTGTACATATATTTATTTTTAAATTAAACTAATTAGTAGTTGGTAAAAAAAAAAGATTCAACAGGCGCCATATGCAGTATGTTATGAAGTTAACATTATTCATTGTAAAATTTTAGTCAACTTGAACAAAATGTAATCCAATTTCTGTAAGAAAACACAACAGAAAATATATTGTAAGAAAACACAAATACACATTTTATTTAACTACTTTGTGTAGTATGTTTTTTATGATGTCTAATGAGTTCTTATTTAATATTTGATAGTTTTGAAATGGTTGTTGGATTTACATTTTTTATTACCTTGTCATTTCGAAGTACATATTTGGCAACTTATGAACCAAGAGTTCAAATGAGAATCAGAAACCATGTATTGAAATGCTCCTCTCAAACAATGAAAAGGTACAAAAGTTAAAAAACCAAATGCATAGTCTTAGAGGCCAATACCAGATAAAGCCTAGGTCAGGACTAAAAATAAATCCCTGTGGAGATTTTCCATCGAGTTTGGTTTTGAGTTCATGACCGGGCATAATCTATCTTCAGAAAAGTACGGAATAAAGGACCCAATGTTCCCTCAAAGACAAAATTAACATAATATTACTGAAATGGTTGAGGTACACACCCCACGATTTTCAATAGCTATACGATACATTAGATACAACTAGCTATTATGTGGCAAGAATCCAAATGAGCCATCTCTTCCTAGTGAGCCAGACATGAGCTATGGCCTCTTCGGGTGAATTCAGTGTTGTGTAAATACAGTTTCCACACTGTACCAGTCCTAGTACCTCCTGTATTAGCACTGTATTCCCTCTGAACTGCACTATGGGGCATGATCCATAGCGCCCTCATCAAAAGTAGTGCACTAGATAGGGAATAGTGTGTTTGTTGAGAAACAGCAGGGGCACTGCCACACAGGCACTCCGCAGTATTTTAGAGATTCCCCAGTCTTAACACCAGCCGCCCCGCTTGTCTGCTTCCAGATGTCCGTTATAGTCATTTGGCAGTCGCTCTTATCCAGAGCCAGTTACAGTTAGTACATGTATCTTAATGCGAAAAAGCACACAACCAGAAACAGTAACTACACTTTACTCAATGAAGTAGCTATTAGCGAAGTCCGCCCTGGGGGGAGGATAGTGAAGGATGGACTAAGCGGTCACTAAGCCAGGCCACACGGCCACCGCAGCAGCTAAATGCACCAGTTGGCATGGTTGGATAGAGGGAGGGGTGGAGGGATTAAAAGACTAGGCTGTATCTGGCACAAAGTGCGGCCCAGTGAGGTTGAGGGTGGAGCCAAAAGGAACAGGTCTGGGGTGGCTTAAATGCAGTTTTTAAAAACCACAAACAATCTCAAAACATAGCTATAAAAAGTAGGGCATCGTGAGATGAACGCACAGAAAACAACCACAAGAGTGCCCACATTCATGATCTAATTTGTTTTGTATGTAAGCCTTATATGCACAGGCTAGGATTCAAACATACATACCTTTTCTATTACCTCACATGTGTAAGAAGTCTGAAACAAAAGTATGAAGGAACCCTATTCCTGGGCACCTTCAACTGATACTATTTTGTCTTGAGCAAGTACAGCCAGCAAATCTCTTGCCACTTTTCTGATCTATATGTTCATGCACTGAGCACAGGCCACATCAACACCTAATGTGTCTGGTCACCCTCATTTACCAGAACAAACATTCCAAAACCACTACACAGTGGCAAGAGGTCAGTATGTCTCTTACTGGATAGTGTGACCAGTAATCGAAAGGTTGCTAGAGAAAATATGAACATTTCCAACTGCACTGCTAACATTTTTTTAGGGAACAGGTAATCATCAAAGTACAACACAAAGTCAATATAACTTCATGGCTATCAATCTGTTCAGTTAGGGATTGTGAATCAATGTCACCTGTTTTGGTGCAAATGAAAGTGATAACAGGTGCACTGGAGAGGCAACCCAAAAAAAGGGAAGAGTTTTGCAGGTGGTGGCCAAAGACAACTGCTCTCTTCTTATCCTTTCTGACTGATTCTTATCTAGCTTTACGTTTTGCTAGTGTCCTTGTCACTACTAGTAGCATGGCACATCCATACGTGCTGTCGCAAGAAAGTTTGCTGTCTCCCCCAATACAGTCTCAAAAGCATGGAGGAGATACCAGGAGACGGGCCGTTACACAAGGAGAGCTGGACAGGGCCGTAGAAGGGCACCAACCCAGCAGCAGGACCGGTATCTGCTCCATTGTGTGAGGAGGAACAGGAGTACTGGCAGCGCCCAACAAAATTGTATTTTTCCATAAACTCCTCTCGGTTTTTCCTTACCTTATTCATGGACAAACGATGCATGTGGTTAAACTACGAGTCTGAACCTATACACTAGTGATTGAATTAATGCCTTTTCTCTAGGCAAAATTGTTATGTATTTTTCAAAAAAAACTCTCGGTTTAAGCAGTTCATCTGGTTGCTTTTTCAATACCCATTAAGTATAATTGTTCTTTTTGTATGCTTTTATTTATAAAGTTATGATTACTGACTCTCTCCACCTCTATACACTCGTATATTGAGAGTAATTTAACAAAAAAAGAGAACAAAAACACAAGATGAAGATTATTATTTTTTTTTAACTTCTAATATTCTAGAGATGACGCGATAATATCGTTACTGTGAAATCGTTTGGTCACAATAATCATTTAGGGAAAATCTTATATTGTGACAGCCCTAGTGCAGAGACACCCCTTCTTGGGGGAGCAGCCCCTGAATTGAGAATCCCTGAACTAGATCAGCCATAATGTTAAGGTTGTTGAAAAGGTATAAAGCCTATATCAATGGCAAATATTTAGTAAGTCGCACTCAGATTCACTAAACCTTACAGCACCGATCTCATCAATCATCAACCTATTTTTCTCAACAAATTTGACAACTTTCTTGCAGCTGTACATATACTAGATGTGAGTGGTGAATTTTTGGGTCACTTGAAAATGCATTGCGGACGCCCTGACAAATATGTATCCGTAAATGTCAGTGTGATATCCTGCTGCTGACTTCAAGGCACAGACAGGGTGTCAGGCTAATGCCTGAGTTAGCAAGCTGTAGCGAATGCCTAAGATGTGCGTGTGTGGACACCAGTGCAGGCCTCCACTCCCTGTGACAAATATTAAACCAATTTGTTTGCCAGGTTTGTCTGTAGACAAATTATATTTAGGAAGTTTGTAGTGCACAGGCATTTTTCAAGTTTATGAGAGCTGTTGGTAGAACTTGTCTAGCTATACATATAATCATTACATGTCACCTAAGCTTTGCTTGAAAGTAGATCCGCGCTGAATGCAGATATCATTTAGTAATTTCAAAATTGTGAAATTACTATGTACACAAAAATCCTCAAATAAAAACTGAGAATCAATACTTTACCTAACAAAATCCCATTTTGGGAGTATGAAGGTGAAAGAAAAAGCAAATGTTTACTGTCCCAGTCATTTTAGAGAGTATCGTATGTCGATCTAAAAGAAACCCTCTATTAAGAAGCAAAATATACTCTGCATCCTAAAGCAGAATTTGCAGAATATGAGGAAATCACTTTCACAAAACCAAAATGTCCACTACGCCAATGAGTGCAGTCCTGGATCTTATATTTAGAAAATTTGTGATTAGACAAATTCAAAGAGCAGTGAGTTACCCCAGCCATACAGAAGCTCTTGTACGAAAGGAGCACATCAGCCTAAGAAAGCTCAGTAATTAATCAAACAGGCATGAACAACAGTACCTCATCTCTCAGACATACTCTCTCAGGTTGTATTCCAAACAGGGCCCTATTACCACTATAATGGAATACTTCTACCCAGAACCCTATCAGCACGGGTAAAAGAACTGCACAATCAAGTAACTAATTACATGTACTCAGTCGGTATGTCAATATTCAGGGGAGTTTATATATTATTACTACAAATCTATAGGCCATCAAGCCATTAATATGTATACATTCGATACCAAAGCATTATTGAGAATCTGGACACATTAGAAATATCAGTGTGTGGACAGCAGAGGCACACAGTGTTGTTAATGCAGTATTGTCACAAACGGTTAAATTATTACCAACACTATTTACGACACAAAAAATAAAACCTTAATTACACTCCAATGACAGTGTCACCCAAATGGTGCTCTATTCCCACTACAAAGGGAATAGAGTGCCACTTTGCACACAATATCGCCGCTTTGCACACAATATCACTGCAGGCACAAATGCATGAGAGCAGGCAATTCCCTCACTGCCCTGCTCCGGTAGGAAACGCTGTGGCAACCCACCAGAGTTGCACCTTATTCCCTATATAATGCACAGGGCACTTGGGGCTATAAAGGAAATAGGGAGCTCTTTGGGAGGAACAGTATTCAGAATTTGTGCACTCCTCAGGGAATAAGATGCCACTTGAGAGGCAAACAAATGGTCACTGTGCTATTAAATGATTCTACACAAGACCCACAGAACAAACTGATTAGTTGAGTCTTGAAGATGATCTTCTCAGTTTCTTGACACACCAACAGTTTCATACGCAGTTAATAAAGAGAGCATCCAAGAGTCCAAAGAGAACCCCACAATGGATTACATTTCTTCTCCACATCACCATTGGTTGCAGAACCACACAATAAGAATGAATATTTGTAACACAATCTGTACGGAGCTTCACATTGGTTATCTAAAACATGAACAAATCCCGACCATTAATAAAACAATACAACTGTTAGATCTCATTATTAATTAGGTTCCAGGACACTAGGCAGTTACATATTCCCATCATACCTTTTCCACTACAGTGTATTTTATTGTCTCTAATATAGAGTTAGTCAGAAACAGGGAAAGAATAGAGAGAAAAGGTAAATTAAGCGTAAAAATCTGAATAGATCACGAAGAGGGAGGAAACTGGGCTCAGAAAAGGTAAGGAGAGTGAATGCAACATTATGGCAGGAGTTCCAGAGCTGAAATTCTATCAGCCAGTTATAGCTTGGATTTAGCTGGTGCCAGTTGCAGATTCTGGAGCTTCATGGCCATTCCCATGTTCCCAGTGATCTTCAGCTTGCCCTGGAAAAATGCCTGCAGACAGAAGAAGAACATATATTTATTTTAAAGCGGACTCAGATGTCCTCCGTTCCTAGAGCTTCAGAAAGCAACCAAACTACATATTTCAATCATTTCTGATTTGTGGGTCACCTTACAATGCAGCAATCATTTAAATATTTTAAGACCTGTTTAGTATATACACCATATATCCATAGGTATGTGGACCCCTCTACTAATTATTGATTTAGGGTGTTTCAGCCACACCCATTGCTCACAGGTGCATTAAATATAGCACAGCCATGAAATCTCCATAAACAAACACTGGCAGTACAACAATGGGTCATACTAAAGAGCTCAGTGACTTTACACATGGCACTGTCATTGGATGCCACCTTTCCCACGTCGGTTTGTGAAATTTCTGCCCTGTAAGATCTGCTCCGGTTAAAGGTAAGTGCTATAATTGTGAAGTGGAAGCATCTATGAGCAACAACAGCCCAGCTACGAAGCGGTAAACCATACAAATTCACTGTACAGGGATTGTGGAGTGCTGAAGCACATAGCGCTTAATAATGACCTATTATCTATTGAATCAGTCACCACAGGGATGGAAACCGCCTCTGGAAGCAACATCAGCACAAGAACCGGGTGTTGGGAGCTTCACAAACTGGGTTTCTAGAGCAGTGAAATGTGTTCTGTGGAGTGATGAATTACGCCTCACTAACTGGCAGTCTGATGGACGAATCTGGGTGTGGCGAACGCCAGGAAAACACTACCTACCTACCGGAATGCATAGTGGCTCCTATAAAGTTTGGTGGAGGAGGGGAAAATGACCTGGGGTTGTGTTTCAGGGTTTGGGCTAGGCCCCTTAGTTCCAGTGAAGGGTCATCTTAATGCTACAGGATACAAAGACATTTTAGACAGTTGGGTGCTTCCACTTAGTGACAACAGCTGGGGGTAAGGCCCTTAGCTGTTCAAACAGGACTCTCTGTGTGCACAAAACAAGGTCCATAAAGACATGGTTCAACAAGGCTGGTGTGGCCTGAACAGAGCTCCGACATCAACCCCACTGAACACCTTTGGGATTAACTGGAACTTCCATTGCGAGCCAGGCCTTCTTGCCCACCATCAGTGTCTGACATTATAACTGCTCTTTTGGCTAAATAGGCAACATTTTCATAGAGATACTCCAAGATCTTGTGTAAAGCCATCCCAGAAGAGTGGCGGCTGTTAAAGCAACAAAGGGGGTATTACTTCCATATTAATGCCCATGGTTTTGGAATGGAATGTCCAACAATAGAATGTGGACATGGTTGGGTGTCCACATACTTTTGGATATATGTAGAAATGTCCAGAAATATTGTTCCAACCTTAATGTGTAGACTAATGTGGACTTTTTTTTATACTTCTTCATCTGTTACATTCCTATTACGTTTCTTAAATGTTCTGAAATGTCTTCCAACGTCCACTCAGAAACACAACAATATAGAGCACATGAAATGTCTACTTCTCTGCTATTCAAATCAGACATAAAACCTTTTTGGATCAAACGTGTGACCCCTTGTCAGTAAATAAAAATGCTAAAAGGCATGTAATTTCGGTTGTTATGGAAACTAGCAGACCAGATGTGGTAAGAGAGTAAGAGTTTTGACAAATCTGCTACTTTTACCACTTTCAGATACAGAAAAAATTATGACAAAAGCATAGGGGTTGTGAAATAGTCTTGCTCTCTAGTTTTTCACATCTAAAACTGGGAGCTAACATTCCACTGTTGGTAGGCCTATTGGCCTACAGTATTGCTGTGCCAACTTCTGGCAACACTTACCAAAAAATGTTGTGTTAACGGGTAACATAAGTTCACAATTACATTTCCCATTAAAAAAACAAAAATACAATTACTTCCCCAACCAGGTTGCAGGACAACCACTGATTGGTCATTTTAGTAATTAGGTTTCCCACGTGTAATGTTAGAGCCGCGGATCTGCAACCAATTGGTCTCGCGTTCGAATCTCATCAGAGTCAAAGCACATTATGCATTAACCTGGCTACAACTTTCAGTAGCTTAGTTATAGGAAGCCTAAAATAAAACTATTTCTGGTGGATTTTCGAAGTACGCATCCATGCATGATTTTTGGTGGTAATATAGACTAGATAAAAACCACTTGGGCAGAAAAGAGTAGGGGTTTCCATGATTCTCTTGTCTTTTGACATAACGAAACTGGCCAACAAGCTGTTAAAATGGCCAGTGGCAAAAGCTATACATTTCAAAGATGCTATCTGTGGTGGAGGTAAACTTAAGAGACATTAGTTTAACACAATGCTTAACGGTGTCTAGCGAAATATTCAAACTGGGCGTGATGTTAATGCATGACAAAATGATCTAAGGTCGAGATGTAATACCTACACTGAGCAAACGTTTGTTCCCCTGACATGCCTTGAAAATAGAGAATGTTGAAAGGGTGGGGGCAGGCGTGGCTGAATTACTCTGTTGTCAGGCGCCTACTACGTATAGTGATGTTTGACCAAAATGTACTGTTCAAAGGATCAAGAGACTAGTAACACTGGGTCAGCTTTTGCAGTAACAGATAGAGGGGTCATGGATTGTAAGCGATTGTCAGACCATCTGGCAGTCTTCACAACAGAGCTGATGGCAATCCTGCTTGTATTTCAGTGAGTGGAGGAAGTTTTTCTCAATGTGCAGTAGCTGGTCCAGAGATGATTGTAAATGTGGACAGTTAGCAAAAATGTTAATATGTGCGAAAGTTAGAGGCTCAGACTCCTGTACCAAGAGTCCACAGGTCTTTAACAAGATGTGGAAGAAGAATGACCTGTAATGTACCAGCGACCAGGCATTCCATAGGCAAATAATAGTGTGGTACAAGAGTGTTGTGGAGAAGT